>JAMWET010003674.1:125000-307646 GCA_024036415.1 Prochilodus magdalenae | reverse complement strand
AAGTGACTGTTGAGGGAACAGTCCTTTGTTGCGTGGGTGATTCCTTCGGGTGCACCTGTTTGCGTGCAGCTTTTCATACTATTGACACTATGCAGATGGAAGTACCGGACGGTGTATTGATTTCTGTCCACTGAATTATAGTTAGAGACCCCAGTATGAACATTGGCCCACTTCATCAAAACAACAGACATGGTCTAGCCCCCCGGTCCGTTAGCTGCAATGGAGAGGATGGCATATTCAGGTCTCAATACAGATCGCATAGGAGCTTGTGCAGCGTATTTGGCCAAACAAAGATCGTTCAATTTCTTAAGTAATCTGATCAAGCCTGAGTCCGTTATAGAAATCTGGGCTTTTAATGTATTAACTCCAGACGTGCCAGCACTTGCGATGGTTCGACATGGCCTTCAAATAAAGGGCTTTCACTCATATGAACCTGTCATTAAAAACACCTTCAGCTGAAGGACACGACGAAGCACGGCTCACATTAATAGGGGTGTATAAGGTCGACAGCGTCTATACAGCATCAAAGGAGAATCTCATCCTCCTACCTTAAATTCTTACTCTTTTTTCCTGGATGGAATGCATTCTTCCTTCCCACGAGGACTCTCCTTCAAAAGCTATACACTTTGCAAGACTCCAGTGTGAATGGAGCTTGTTACTTTTTACAGTCTTTATAACATAACCTGTGATTGAAAAAAAAAATCCAAACATCCGTGTCTTCGGGGATTTTGATCCATAGCCCTATTTCCTTGTTGATTATTTTGGGGGTTTTTGTTTTTTTTTTTTTTTGTCACCATTCTCTAGACCTTTATGGAGTTGTCACCAATGAGATGCTGAGTTTCTAACGTGTTGATGGATAACCACTAAAACGCTGTTAATTCTAAGATGTTAATTATTTTCAGTATCCTGCTCAAAAAATAAAGGTAACACTTATAAACACATCAGCATCTCATGGAAAAAAAAAACTGCAGGAATATCTTCCTCATATATACTGAGGTAGTATGTTTTAGAACGAAAGGATGCCACATCGTTTGATGGAAATGAAATGATCACCCTACAGAGGGTTGAATGCAGGTCCAGAAGGTCCTGAAATTAAAGCTAAAGAAATATGCAGCAGGGCTCGCATTTACCAACTCCACTACAGCACTCAAAATGGTACTCATTAGTTTGTATGGCGGTCCACACTGCTCCTACTGGACTCGACGGATGGTCTCCTCCCCATCCTGGACCAGGGCATCACTGAGCTCTCTGGACAGTCTGACGTGCAACCTGGTGGCGTCGATGGCCCAAACCTACATGTCCCAAGATGTTTTCTATTGGATTTAGTCATGCAGCCGGTGGGGCCGTCATGGTATCATTCCTTCATTCTCTCAGAACTGCTGCATACTCTCGCCACATGAGGCGCGGCATTGTGTGCACCAGGAGGAACCCAGGACCCGCTGCAGTGCCAGCGTAGGTCTGTAAGGGGTCCGAGGATTTTATCCTGATACCTAATAGCCGTCCACGGTGCCGTTGTCTAGCCTGTAGAGGTATGTCGTCCTCCAGGATATGCCTCCCAGACCATCACTGCCCACCACCAACCAGTCATGCTGATGATGTTTGCAGGCGGCAATAACATTCTCCACAGCATCTCCAAGCCTTCACGTCTGTCACATGTGCTCGGTTAAAACCTGCTCTCATCTGTGAATGCACAAGGCGGCCTGTGGCGGTATCTGCTCAATTCCTGGTGTTCTGTGGCAAATGCTCAGTCGAGTCTCTAACGGTGCTGCCAGTGAGCACAGGGCCACTACTGACGTTGTGCCTATAGGGCCCCCCTCATGAAAGGCCTGTTCTCTGATTGTTTGGTCAACAGCATTCACAGTAAGCAGTAGGGCTCTGGCAGTGCTCATCGTGTCCTCCTTGTCACAAAGGAGGCAGATAGCGGTCGCTGCTGAGGGGTTAAGGACCTTCTACTGCCCTTGTCCAGCTCTCTAGAGTAACTGCTGTCTCCTTGAATCTCCACCTTTACTCTTAAGACTGTGCTTGGGACCAGCAAATCTTCGGTTGCAATCGCACATATTGAGGTATTTACCTACTTGTGCAACCTCGTAGATCCAGGTACCGCACCATGGTACTGAGTAGTGACGCTGACCCAAGTCCCTGCAGAACTACTGAAAATCCAGTGGGAAAGATGAGGGGGGACAAAATGTCAACTGACCTCGTCCTTTTAAAATACCCATCTGTTTTGGGGGGTGTCTCATTGTTGATCCTCTACTGACTGTTGTTAATTTCATTAACAATGCCAAATGTCAACTGAAACTGATTAACGCCCCTCCCTACTACTTAACTGACCAATCATATCCCTGAAGTTAAACTGTCGTTGATTGCTATACTCTGATTACAAAAGTGTTCCCTTATTTTTTTTGAGCAGTGTATGAAGTCCCTTGATGTTTGCAATTACCTCATCAACCTGAAAAGGCTTGAAATGATCTGTTGTGGGTTTATAGTTTTGTACAGCAGTAACGTTTAGCTAGCTACCTGCTAAAGCAACCAGTGTTTTAACTTTTAACTTAGTTCAGCTGGTCGAGCTAATTTACATAACTAGTTAAATACACCATATTGCCAAAAGTATTCGCTAGTCTGCCTTCAAACATATATGAACTTGAGTGACATCCTATTCCTAATCCATTGGGTTTATTTTTGATGTCGGCCCACCCTTTGCTGTTATAACAGCTTCAACTCTTCTGCGAAGGCCTTCCACAAGGTTTTGGAATGTGTTTATGGGAATTTTAACCCGCCTTTTATGCGGTTGTGATTAATAAACCTGCAGATGACTCCTGATCACTGTGGTGTTGACTTTTCAGGCCACTTCTACTGAGAACCAAATGTAAAGAGCAACAGCCATTTTTAACCTTACTGTATGTCAAAAATGGAGATACATGGTTCTGTTCAGGCAGCAGTGAAATGCAAATTCTTTGCTGAAACATGCAGTACTTCAGGTCTTTACTAGATCCTTATACGCTCTTACACACTCTTCAAAATAACTCTCCCAGAAGTCACTGTCCAAAGAAAACCAAGGGTCTTCAAAATGGCCACTTTATAAGAAAGCGCAAAAACCTCATTCCATTTTAATGTAAGTCAATGCAACCAGACTTTTTAGTAAGCGATGTTGGGCCATTTCTGTTGGTCCATTTATCATGCAATGTTCCCACAGTGTAAAACAGCAGCTGCTGTGTTCAAATGATGCATAAAAGCAAAAATCTACAAATATGAAAACACCCTATATTGCCAGAAGTATTCACTCACCTATCCAAATCATTGAACTCAGGTGTTCCAAACACTTCCATGGACACAGGTGTATAAAACCTAGCGCCTAGGCAAAAGAATGGGTTCCTCTCAGGAGGTCGGCAAATTCCAACTTTGAGGGAACAGTTTGGGGATGGCCACTTCCTGTTCCAACATGACTGAGCAGCAGTGCGCAAAGCAAGCTCCATAAAGATTGGTGTGGAGGAACTGGACTGGCCTGAGTCCTGACCTCAACCCGATATAACACGTCTTGCTGGCGCATCTGAGACCATGACAGCAAGTCTTTGTGATGTATCAAGAGCCACGGTATCCAGGGTAATGTCAGCATACCACCAAGAAGGTCGAACCTCCACCAGCATCATGTAGTGACCTGGCCACTATCCTGCAAGAAGAATGGCTTAAACTCCCTCTGACCACTGTGCAGGACTTGTATATGTCATTCCCAAGACGAACTGACGCTGTATTGGCCGCAAAAGGAGGCCCTACACCATACTAATAAATGATTGTGGTCTAAAACCAGGTGTTTCAGCTTCATTGTTCAACCCCTGTAGTTCTATGTGCTTAATATACTTGGTGCCAAAACGTGGTACATGAATTATGATCCCAAGTGTTTCAGACCTGGAATGCAGGAATTGATGTATGTTCACAAATGGAATAACTTTGACCAGACGAAACATGGAAGTCTTGGGTTCAAGCTGTCTACAATAAAAAAGGAACAGTAGATATATGAAGCACTGTGTGTTTAACATTGGCATTTTCCATACTGTTCCAACTTTCTCAAATTGGGGGTTGCATTATATCATATGCTACTATGGTCCAATTTAACCACTGTACATCACGCTGCAGGATGCCAGCTATAATTGGAGAGTGCATATTCTGAAATTAGGGTTGACATTTTAAACTTTCTCATAAACAATGTTTTCAGTTCTGATCTGCTCCAGAGGTCAAAACCACAAATACTGTGTCAGCCTAATTATTTATGGACCGCATTGTTTGGGTACACAGTGTGTATGAGCATTTCACCAGAAATTGATCTGTGGTTATGTAATTATGCAGCCTCACAAACTAAGACCAGAACTTTTCACCAGTCGAACAGATGAACTCAGCAAATCCTCCTGCCAAATACTGGATAATCCAGGCTGTTATGGACCGAGTTCATCACCCCAAAATAGCTGCACCCAGAAGGAATCAACCGACAGGAATGAAACTTGGTGGGTAGGTTTGACATTGTGAGACATGCTAATGATTCAAGTTTCACACTCAGCGGCGCATGTGGCATTAGCAAGGACAAGCCTTATTGCGGTACCTGACTGACCCTAGTCATCCTAGCAGATGGCTGCACAATGCAGGGCTACATGCAGGCAGACAACGACTGCCTTTAACACCACATCAGTATCACCGAAGACTACAATGGTGTCGAGCCAGACCGTTATGGAGTGACTCAGAATGGTAGCGGGTCATCTTCAGTGAGTGTAGCTTTTGTTTTGGTGGAGACGACCAACGAATCCGTGTGGGGGCGCAGTGGTCAGCACCAAAATGAACAGTTTGATTTTACACGTCCAGAAGGCCTGGTGTCACTTCACCTCCACCCCTACCGCACCATCTGCAGGAACTGTGTGAGGATATTCAAGTTGCGGGGGATGGATTATCACAGGACACCATTAGGAACCTCTACAACTCCACCAAACATGGCTGCCTGACGCCATACTGGGGCTATACTACTTCTGTATGTGTAGCTCAATAAATATTCCCCATATCAGTCTAAATGTATCATCAGTTATTGATCCTGGTAACCTTTATCTTCATTCCCAACCGCACTGCACTCCCACACCTCCTTCTGGGTGCAACTATCCTTCTGATGAGGGGTGTAAACACAAAAACGTGGCATCACATTGAGGAGTTTAAAAGCTATTTATGTCTTCAGTCTCTTCTATCTTTCAGAAAACTTAACAAACTTGACCTTAACAAACCTTTAAAATCACACGTCAGTAGATCACTAGCATACTGAGTAACCACATAAACCCCCAGCCTTTGCAGAGGTTTGGATACTCGGGGTTTTGGATGGATTCTGATATTTTGCAAGCCTGTCAGCTTCATGGAGATCACACTGAGCAGATCAGCCGGTGAACAACGAGAGTCTTAAAACACTGCAAGAAAAATCAACTCAGCTGTCAGCTTGCAGCTTTAAATCCATGTCAGAAATCCAGCACAACAACACGCTGAGCCAGCCTCGCTGCTACCGCAGCATACGCTGTCTTTAAAGGCCTGCTGTTTCAGCGAGCAGCAAATGGAGTGAGTAAGTGAAGAACAGTGCATCAAAAACAGCCCGATAAGAAGCACAGAGGACAAAAACGAAAGGAAAGGACAAGTGATTGAGAGATGGGAATAAACGAAGGAGCCACACTCTTTAGTGAAGGTGTGATGGTGCATTAGGGGCGGCCTCGTCTCCCAGGAGAGAATGAGTACTGTGCATTTAAGCTCAGCCACTGAAAGTCATCCATGGGCTCGAGCAAATGGGAAAAACAGCATCAAAGCAGCCATAGTGGGTTTAAAGACATCAGCATTAGTGGCGCCTTTGCAGCAGAGAGATGTACACAGCCACTTAAGTTTAGACACACCCAACTAACTGGATGTTGGTGGTCTTAAAGACTCTACAGTGAACTGAACAGAACAGCTCCAACTGATGAGAGTCTGATCCAATACATATCCTGATACACCACATCTACTCCTGATGTACACAGTATGATACTCCTCCATATCTCCACCTCTAATATATATATATATATATATATATATATATATATATATATATATATATATTGGTAAATAGGTGTGAGACATGCGTTAATACGACTGCCCTTAACACCACCAACGACGTAATTCAAAGGCAGCAGGTCATCTTCAGTGACGAGTCCCGCTTTTGTCTCGGTGGAGACGACCAACAAATCCGTGTGTGGAGGCACCATGGTCAGCACCGAGATGAACGGTCTGCTATCACACATCCAGAAGGCCTGGCATCACTCCACCTCCACCCCTACCCCACCATCTGCAGGAACTGTGTGAGGATATTCAAGCTGCATGGGATGGATTGTCACAGGACACCATTAGGAACCTCTACAACTCCATGCAAGTATGTGTGGCATGTTGCATTAGCAAACATTACGGCCCAACACCATACTGAGAGACAGACTTCTGTATGTGTAGCTCAATAAATATTGATCATATTATTCTAACTGTATCATCATGTATTGTTCCTGGTAACCTTCCTTCCCAACAGCACTGCAATCCCCAACACTTCCTTCTGGGTTTGGCTATACCTTTGACGATGAGTGTATATTTAGATAGGTAAAAAAAAAAAAAAACTTCCTCTCAGTTTAGTGAATATTCATGATGGACCGACCAATAGAATCGCTCCAAACCTGCTTAGTAATAAACCTTGTTCTATCAGCTCCACTGCAAGGTAAGAAAGCTGGTTCATCCTCCTGTAAAGCTCCACTAAGGTAGACTGCATAATTCCATGAGGGCTAGTTTTTAGTTTTATAGTTATAGTTTGATGTCTTCACTTTTATTCTAAAGTAAAGCTTTGACATAACATAAGGAGAACCTTTTATGAGGAGCCCTGTCATGTCTAAACCTTTGATGGGTAGTGTATAAATTCACAGGTCTGACTACAAGGCCTAAATAGTTTGGAATATGAGATTAAATGTGTGTTTATTATAATCCTTTAATATAATCTCTTATTTCCAGGAAGTCCTTTCCCCAACAAGCATATAGAGAACTTCAGTCCTTTTGAGAAAGCATCCCAGGTGGCTCCACATGAGGCTGAGAATGCTGAGGGTTTTTAAAGCTGCATCGAGGCCATGCAGGGTGACTTTCAACGTTTCTTGTTGCTTATATTTTATTCGGTTGGGACTGGGACAGTTTAAGACTGGTGATGCAACCGTGCTTTGGGTATGAATGGAGCACCCATTACACAACCTGTCGCAAACTTTTGGGAACTGGATCTGTAGATTGGAATCATTTTATGGCATCACAACAAGCCTGAGATTTGAGCCTAACTGATGAATCACCTCTATATACAGGGGTTGGACAATGAAACTGAAACACCTGGTTTTAGACCACAATCATTTATTAGTATGGTGTAGGGCCTCCTTTTGCGGCCAATACAGCGTCAGTTCGTCTTGGGAATGACATATACTGCGTCCTGCACAGTGGTCAGAGGGATTTTAAGCCATTCTTCTTGCAGGATAGTGGCCAGGTCACTACGTGATGCTGGTGGAGGTTCGTCCTTCTTGGTGGTATGCTGACATTACCCTGGATACCGTGGCTCTTGATACATCACAAAGACTTGCTGTCTTGGTCACAGATGTGCCAGCAAGACGTGCACCAACAATCTGTCCTCTTTTGAACTCTGGTATGTCACCCATAATGCTGTGTGCATTGCAGTATTTTGAGCAGAACTGTGCTCTTACCTGCTAACTGAACCTTCACACTCTGCTCTTACTGGTGCAATGTGCAATTAATGAAGATTGGCCACCAGGCTGGTCCAATTTAGCCATGAGACCTCCCACACTAAAATGACAGGTGTTTCAGTTTCATTGTCCAACCCCTGTATATATCATCTGAAAAAAAAAATATTTGCCCTAATTAATTTGCCTTCATGTGAAGCATGTGCAGGTGCTTCTATAGTGGGTCAATAAAGAAAGCTGTCAGAAGGCTTGTCAGCCTTGGGTCTGGGTTTGGGGTTGAGTGTACTGCTACAGTGGAAAGCTAGTTTCAGTTTTGTTCAAGTTTCAGATTCAAGCTTTTTGTCATTTCCACAGGATGTCAGGACATTCAGGTGCTGAAATGCTTGTGATGGGGCACAGGTAATCACTGTAGAGCAGAGCAGTACTAATATACATACTAACCAAAATACCAATAATAACCAATACCGTATAAACCGAAATATATTACATACACACAAAATACATTAAATATATGGGGTCCAAAGTAAAAAGAAAAACAACTCTCTATATAATATGTATAAATAAATGATATATAGCCCATAGCATATTTTCCATAGCAGTCATATGATACATTAATATTAATACCAAAGTGTCAGAGTGAAATGATATTGATAAAGGGCTCACAGCTTCACCGTTTGTTCAGGAGCCTGATAGCCTGTGGGTAAAAACTGTTCATTAGCCGGTTTGTTTTAGCCTGGATGCTGCCGGTACCTCCCGCCTAATGGCAGTATGGTGAACAGGCCATGTGCTGGGTGACTACTGTCCAACCAGGCCTTTTGGATTTTCCTCAGGCAATTGCTTTGTTAGAAGACAGCCAGAGGAGTAACGTAGGACCGACTGGCATGGAGAATAAAAAGATTCAACCAGAGAGAGAGAAAAAGCAGAAATACAGCGAAAGCAATTAATGGATGTAGGTGTAATAATAGAAGATCTTCCTTTTATGTGCTTTGGGTGCATAATGATGGATGTGGGCTGCATTTAGAGCCGCGAGGGCAGCGAGGGGTGGGAATGAAATGATTTTGCAGGTTGAATATATATATATATTTGGAAGTGAAACAGGAACCCAGCACCGCTCTTCCTTTCATCCCGCTGATGGAGTGCATCTGTACATGCATTCCTATTCTTGGTTAAATTCTAAAAAGGTGCATGTGTCTCCATCAGAAAGGCACTTGAGAGAGGTTTAAGTGCTGTGAGAGCCTCAGCACAGGAATAGGGGGGGCACAATTAAAAAAAATAAACTTCTGGAACATTAAGCCAGGTTTTTTCCCCTAATGAAACTCCGAGTACTACAGTCGTTCTGCTGAGATGCGTATCTGCGAGAGCAGGAACACTAATTATGCATGAGAGCAGCGGCTGCTAATTTGATCTTTTATGGAGATTTGCGCTGGAAGAGGGGTCGAGAATCTGATTAATGCTTTAACAGCAAGTTTGGCAATCGTGCAGTCATTAGACATGTTTCATCCACCTCTGCCAAATAAATTAAAAATGATTATGTGCTACAGTGCCCAAAGTTTTAGACTTTTAATGTGATGGTAATGGGGAAGTAAAGCAACGCGCGAGAATACGTGCGCGAGAGTAGGGAGGAATTTCCTCTTTTCCATGCAGCGAATGAACAAAGTCAGAGAGTTAATTTCATTTTAGATGATTCGCTACAGATGGCGGCCAGGGAGGAAGTCGCACTGGAGCCCATGGTGGAGGGGGGCCTATGACGACTGTCCCCCAAAGGTTTTAATTGGACCTCAGTATTTCTGAAACCCTGTGTGCATGCGTGATCTGACCACATACCGTATTGTACCAGTTTGGTCATTATATCCAGACTGTATCGAGAATTTGAAATTATGACATAAACAAACAAACAAAATAACCAAATATTATTATGTAAAATTATTATGATCTAATTGGACAATATCTGACAATATATTGGACCTATCGATGCACCAAACTCTAGAGGCTACCTCAGAATCTAGTCCTGAATGAAATTCTCAAAATTCACATTTTTTAAATGGAGCGTTCTCGAGTTACAGATATTTACATAAGTGTAGATGTTTTTTGCATTTATTCAGAAGCGTCCATTTGCATATGGCAGTTTACAAAAGTCGACATGTTTTTCATAATTATTAAAGTTCAGAGACTGGAGGATTCTTTTAGATTTTAATTTTTAGATTTTCGAATTTTTGTGCATAAACCGTAAGCCAAAGTCAGAAAAGTAGATTTTGCATATTATGCAAATTACAAAAGTAGGCGGAGTTTAATAGCAGCAATGGCAACTGATTTCTTTGTTTCAAGGAGTCAGGAAAAAAATGCAATAGCGCCCCCCCTTAAGGCCAACTGGGCACACTTAGGTACATGCACACTTAAGTACATTTGTGCTAATGAAGGTACAAACAATACTAACGTACCTTGTAACATAGCTATTAGCAAAAGCACATAAGCAGTGTGGTGTAAGGTTTAACAAACTGGGATTGACGCACGCTGAGCTAAAAGCAGAGCAAGGGTTTTTTTTTATCAGGTTAGCGGTGTAGAGAAACCGGGCCAACATAACAAAGGAAGCAGGCCAAGTCCTGAAACCAAAAGACAGGCAGAAGTCAGAAACCAAAGGACATTTAGATTTAAAACCAGACGGCAAAGACAAAAGGGCTCAACAAGAATCAAGATCTTAAACGAAGGTCGAGATCGGAGTAACAGTCGGAACTTGCAAGGATGGAGCGCTAAGTAAGACACAGAGTGGCAATACTTTGCAAAGTGAGCATGTGAACCAGGAGCTTTCCAGCTGGTGTGTGTGTGATCAGTACTCTGGAGATGACCAAGGGGAAAACGGGGCGTGATTGGGTGATGGCAGACACACGATTATGAAATCAACAGGTGGTGGATTCTGGGAGTTGGAGTTCAGGAGATCAGCGGCAGAGGGGAAACCCGGAGGCGTGACGTGTAGGGACTCCAGCAGACTCTTTATGTTACCACAACAAGTCTTCCAGCTACTAACGATCCACTTGTTAACAAGCACACTATTTGAGCTCTGTGATAAGCTCGCCACAGTGAGCTGAGAAGGATAGTGCACTCCCGCTCTGTCTTCCCCACTCCCTCACCTCTTCTACAGACGTCTAAAGAGGTCACACCGGAATGTGCAACTGCAATGACTGTTTTAAAGGCACCACATAAGTCTGAGTGCTACAGCCTTTCCAGGTGCTTCAATGGCCTTCAGCTTTAAAAGTGACTTTGACTCCAGACTCTGGCTGACCATTGGGAAATCCTCTTGACGGTAGTCCTACAAGTCAGTTGGACCGTCCAGGCCAGCTCCGCTAAAGATGAACTGGCAACACTTTACATTAAGTGTTGACTAGCTAACAGGAAGTAATGCGTTAGTTAGCATGAAGTAATACATAAGCAACGGTTAAGTAACGTTAAGTAAACGGCTGTTACAGGCCCTGCACAGCTACGTACGTTAAGAAGACTGAAGCTAAGACTGATTGTTTACTGTTTGCTACTGTATGCTACTCTGCGGGGGCACTTTTAAGACTTTGAATGGGAGCATCTGGGAAAGGTCTAGGTCTTAGTAAGTAACAACACTTTTCAGTTTGAATTGCTTTTATTTTGTTTGCTGCCAAATGTGGAGCTTTATTTATCACTGTGTTTAGCCTAGCTTTCACTAAACTAGGCTAAGCTAGGCTAATACAAATGGCAGCAAGGTCAACAGGAAATTAACAGGGATAACAGGAAGCTACTGCTTTACACTTCCTTTAGGATAAAAGAGGAAGCTAATGCTTTACACTTCCTTTAGGGTAAAACAGGAAGGCAATGCTTTACACTTCCCTTAGGGTAAAACAGGAAGCTAATGCTTTACACTTCCTTTAGGGTAAAACAGGAAGCCGATGCTTTACACTTCCTTTAGGATAAAACAGGAAGCTAATACTTTACATTTCCTTTACGATAAAAGAGGAAGCTAATGCTTTACACTTCCATTAGGGTAAATGTGGAAGCTAATGCTTTACACTTCCCTTAGGGTAAAACAGGAAGCCGATGCTTTACACTTCCTTTAGGGTAAAACAGGAAGACAATGCTTTACACTTTCCTTAGGGTAAAACAGGAAGCCGATGCTTTACACTTCCTTTAGGGTAAAACAGGAAGCCGATGCTTTACACTTCTTTTAGGATTAAGCAGGAAGCTGATGCTTTACACTTCCTTTAGGGTAAAACAGGAAGTTAATGCTAAGAACAGTGTTAGTGGGACGACAAGGCATTTATATATATTTATAAATATGTCTGAATAATTCTCCCTGAGTGTGAACATAGGAATGTATGTGGCCTCATTGGAACGATTCCTGGATTGCAGGCACACTGGACATGTAGTGTCCACAGATCCTGTAGGTCCTCAGCTGATTCTGCAGCAGGATGGTAATGATTTGATTCTGGTGGGCTCTGCCCCCAGACATCTCTGATCCAATCTCAAGTTCTGGCAGATCTCAATTCCAGGTGAGAGCCCATGTAATAGCTAGCAGTCTCAGAGGAATCCAGAGATAAGTCTTTACTTGGACACCTCTTGTCCTCATTAGCGCCAAATATCACTGGCTTTCAATTTAAAGGGGAGTTTAACAGACTTTTTAGACATCTCCACGTTATTAATTTTCTGATTTAAGTCATCCAGATTTGTCTCCACTCTAGAGACACTTGCAGAATCTAATATATTAACAGTGGTTGCGATAGAAACCAGACGTCCAATGGCTGCTAAAGGAAATAATATTAATAATAATAATAAAAACAAAGTAATAATAACAATAAAAAGAGCAACAGAAGTAAAACAACAATAATAATAATAACAATCATAATAATTAATGCTTTGAATAATTACAATAATAATAATAACAATAATAATAATAATACTAATAATAACAACAAAAACACCAACAGCAATAATATTAATACTACTAATAATAATAATAATAATAGTAACAAGAACAACAAAGAAAACAACAACAATATAATAAATTTATTTATATTGTGGTTGCGATAGAAGCCAGCCACTGACTCCTTTAGCAGTCAGTGGCTGCTAAAGGAAATAATAATAATAATAATAATAATAATAATAATAATAATAATAATAATAACAACAACAACAACAACAACAACAACAACAACAACAACAATAATATAGATGCTTGTGATAATAATAATAACAATAACAATCATAACAACAACAACAATAATAATAATAATAATAATAATAATAATAATTGTCACAATTTTTATTATTATTATTATTATTTATTTATTTATTTATTTATTTATTTATTATTATTATTATTATTATTATTATTATTATTATTATTATTATTATTATTATTATTATCACAAGTACCTATAAAAACATAAATGTAGGTTCACAATTAATTTTGAATATTAATTAAAATGGCCATTTTTGTTACATCTCAATAAAATATGCAGAAACATTAAAATGACATGATTATTCCTCTGTCTGAAATCACAATTAGCATCATTCAACCAACAGCACAGAACAGATAACATGGTCCAATAAAAGTCATGGTGAGGAAGACCTGCAGGGAACAGGACACTTACAACAAGAACCTGAGCATAGAAGTGAAGACACGGAGCAATGACACATGAGGGACACATGCAATGACACGTTTTAATTGTGATTGAAAGGAGGGAATAGGAGTGACGTCTCTAAGCGTGGATGTTGTAAAGTTTGTGAGCCATAAAACTAAACTGGCTGAAACCCGTCGCGAGGCAGGGTAAGCTGGGAGAGGAGTAAATGAAAACCTGAGGGCCTGAATGTACAGGGGGTTGAAGCTTCGCCAGGCATTGAGGAGAAAGAGCAGGAGGGGTTTTGAAGGTTAGAAGGAGGCCATCACAGCTGACACAGAATGGGAGTAGATTTCTGCAAGCGAGAACAGTACACTGTACTTCACCGGGGTACCGACAATGTAAACAGACCTTTAACATGTACCTTAAACAGGTTTTTCCAGGAGAGAGGTTCCATATCTGTAGAGGAGTGTGGTTGTGGTCTTTGTGCTCACTATATAATACTTATACTGTGGGTTACTTCTGACAGTCATTCATGGAAGCAAGGATGCAGTACAACTCATTTTACTTGGTAGCTCAACAATATACAACAGACAGAAGCAATCAATCACCCAGGTAGTGATTATAACAGTCTTATATAATCGAGCACAGAACGCTCGCTCATATACACCACATCCCTCTTTTCCAAGACTGAGATATGGTCCACAACTATAGTCATCTGAACTTAATACATTAACTCAAGTATTAAAGTATAAAGTATTAACTCATATTCAATCTTATTTCACTGTGTGTTTTCCAAAGCCCTATAGATTATATTTTCAGTAAACAAATCACTTTTCAGTCCAACATCCAAACGAGTCTAAATCAGACATTTCAACTTAAACATATCGTCTTGTCTGCTGTAAGCTTTAACATTTACTTTTCCCCTTTTATTTTAGTAAATATATATATATATATATATATATATATATATATATATATATATATATATATATATATATATATATATATATATATATATTTTTTTTTTTTTTTTTTTTTTTTTTTTTTTTTTTTTTTGCAGTACAACTTCTTTTACTTGGTAGCTCAACAATATACAACAGACAGAAGCAATCAGTCACCCAGGTAGTGATTATAACAGTCTTATATAATCGAGCACAGAATGCTCGCTCATATACACCACAAGTGTCTCTGTCGTTTTTTGTTTTAGTTGGACACAAAGGTGTGCAATTCCGTTTGAGGTGAAAAACAATGAAGCTTTGATTGGAAAACTGGTTTAAGCCTCAATGAGGAGTAACACGTCAAAAGCACTAGAGGCCAAGCACGCCACTTAACACGGGCAAGGCTGTGGTCCTGATATAGATCTGTGAGTCATCAGCATAGAGGTGAGAACTGAAGCCACATCAGAAAATGTTTGTAAATTATTAAAAGGAACACATCCCCGAGGGATGCCTCTGAACAGAGACGACATGCTTGCCAATAAGCTGAAAAATAAGGCAGGAGAGAGTGGCACCAGTACCAATAGCTGAAGCAAGAATGCCAAGGCAATGGCAAGCAAGAAGCACGTCATGGTAAATAGTGTCCAGTGATGAGCTAAGATCAAGACGGGGATAGTGATAAGACATAGTGTCATTGTCAATCAAGAGTAGAAGGCCATTGACAGTACTGGGAAAAGGGTTTATACGGATTAATATGTCTGGTAAAACTGGAATGTGGGAACTGGGATGCAACCATGGTTGCTAGGAAGACAGATTAGGGATTAGTCTGTAGATGTTGAGCTTGGCTGGATCTGAACCCGGATTCTAGGCATTTAGTATTCAGCAAGAAGCAAACATTGCACGGAACAGCAAGTGGGCTCACCCATGTAACGCCTCCCTCTGGCATGGTACGGATTCTAGCCCCTGAATACTACATTTCCCAGGATACCTCAGGTGACCTCCGGCCTATGCCAGACTGGCCTCACCTGATTACTTTTCTACTAATTGCCCGATTGTCTCCACCAGGTCTATCATCTTTAGAAGCTGTATGGTTTGTTGTCTTGTCTTTATTACTCAGTGTACCCAGCCTTATTCTCTCACTTTGTTCCTGCTGGTTTATGACTTTTGGCTTCGCCTCTGGTTCTCCATTTTTGGTTATGTTTGCCTTGTTACGGTCCGTTTGCATGTTATGGTCTGTGGATAGTGTTTTTAATAAATAAGAATGGCAACAGTGACCTGTTGTTAGTGTAACAGTGAACGCTCATTCTTTTATACTGTTAAAGATGTTGATGTTTGATGCTGATCTTGTTACTGTCCTTATCAGTCGGCATCAGCCCCGTCAGCTTCAATACCTACTACATATACGGATACATGCGAAAGCTTTCAGCGGCCTAAAACAGTGATTACATGTAGACACCAGACCAAACCACATAGGAAAAGCTACTGCCCGTGTACGTTCGGAGAAGGCCGTGTAGGGTTTCATACACTGGTCACATTTGAATCTATGATCTATCTATCTGTCTGTCTGTCTGTCTGTCTGTCTGTCTGTCTATCTATCTATCTATATATCTATCTATCTATCTATCTATCTATCTATCTATCTATCTATCTATCTGTCTGTCTGTCTGTCTGTCTGTCTGTCTGTCTGTCTGTCTGTCTGTCTATCTATCTATCTATCTATCTAATAATCTATCTATCTGTCTGTCTGTCTATCTAATCATCTATCTATCTAATCATCTATCTATCTATCTATCTATCTATCTATCTATCTATCTGTCTGTCTGTCTGTCTGTCTATCTAATCATCTATCTATCTATCTATCTATCTATCTATCTATCTATCTATCTATCTATCTATCTATCTGGCTGTCTGTCTGTCTGTCTGTCTGTCTGTCTGTCTGTCTATCTAATCATCTATCTATCTATCTATCTATCTATCTATCTATCTATCTATCTATCTATCTATCTATCTATCTATCTATCTGGCTGTCTGTCTGTCTGTCTGTCTGTCTGTCTATCTAATCATCTATCTATCTATCTATCTATCTATCTATCTATCTATCTATCTATCTATCTATCTATCTATCTATCTAATCATCTATCTATCTATCTATCTATCTATCTATCTATCTATCTATCTATCTATCTGTCTGTCTGTCTGTCTGTCTGTCTGTCTGTCTGTCTGTCTATCTAATCATCTATCTATCTATCTGTCTGTTTGTCTGTCTGTCTGTCTGTCTATCTAATCATCTATCTATCTATCTATCTATCTATCTATCTATCTATCTATCTATCTATCTATCTAATCATCTATCTATCTATCTATCTATCTATCTATCTATCTATCTATCTATCTATCTATCTATCTATCTATCTATCTATCTGTCTGTCTGTCTGTCTGTCTGTCTGTCTATCTAATCATCTATCTATCTATCTGTCTGTTTGTCTGTCTGTCTATCTAATCATCTATCTATCTATCTGTCTGTCTGTCTGTCTGTCTGTCTGTCTAAAATGTGCCCTCTATCACTGATACTGATGGAGCAGAGTTAGACTGAATAGCTAACTATAGTATTTAAGTGTAGGCTCCATTCAGTATAAAGAACCGACAGTCCGTTTCTCTATATATGGAAAACTGATCAGGTGTTGTTCTAGCTGCTCTCATGCTTCTCGGGGTTCCCGGTTACTTTTCGGTTGATGACCTGTAGAAAGGAGATATGTGCCTAGTCCTACGTGAACACCTTCATCTTGAGCAGGACATGTTGTGGGGCTGTGGAGTATCTTAACCAGACTGGCATGCTCAGGTAGAGGAGGCATGAACCAAAAGAGAGAAAGATAACAGCTAAGCTGATTTAAATGTGTGATAGGATGATGTGGGTTTCTTATAGGGTTGAAACATATGGTCTAAAACAGCCAGTTGACACCCAAGGACACCGAGCGTTCAGATGTGTTCATGGTGTAGACGGATATTCTTTAGCGACAGCCTAGTTATAATTAACATTCGGGTCTCTAGACTGAATAGAGTGAGTAATACATCAAAGCAGGTTGTAGTTTAGAGGGCTGGCAGATTAATACCACAAGAAGCCAGGCTGGTCCAACAACTTTAGGAGCCATATATTCAGGAGATATTACCCCATGAAAAACAGCAGCCATTATTTTCCAGCTGTTAAAACAAACAACATCTGAGCCACCATTACCCTTTTACTGGGGCTTAGATAAACGTCTGTGTCTGGAAGGGATATGCAGGATCGAGAACATACAGTGACTTCTCTGCAGACTGGATGATGCACTGCAGTCTGTGAGTGTCAGGTTTGGTGGCTGCTCCACACTGTGGTGGACATGGTTATAAAAGATTCTACATTGGTAATGTTCAACTGTACAATCAGCTCCTGGGACAGGATGAACTTCTTCAGCTGATGCGATGTTGGGCTTTCTTCAGAATCAAAATTATTGGCCACCAATGTTGACACACACGAGGAATTTGAAGGAAAGCTGTTTCTGTGTGTTGATGATGGAGCTGATGTTGCAGTCCCACTTCAGAGCATTAGTGATTGTCATGCTCAGGAACTTGTAGGACTCCACAGCCTTGTTCTGTCCAGGATGGTGAGTGCTGGAAGGGCTGAGGGAGTCTGAAGTCCACCATCATCTCCACTGTTTTTGCAGTGTTCAGCTCCACGTTGTAAAGAATTTAAGTATACTTAGTATACCACCCTGCACTCATAATAGGTATTTCTTTATTCTTGATATACAGGGGTTGGACAATGAAACTGAAACACATGTCATTTTAGTGTGGGAGGTCTCATGGCTAAATTGGACCAGCCTGGTGGCCAATCTTCATTAATTGCACATTGCACCAGTAAGAGCAGAGTGTGAAGGTTCAGTTAGCAGGTAAGAGCACAGTTCTGCTCAAAATACTGCAATGCACACAACATTATGGGTGACATACCAGAGTTCAAAAGAGGACAAACTGTTGGTGCACGTCTTGCTGGCGCATCTGTGACCAAGACAGCAAGTCTTTGTGATGTATCAAGAGCCACGGTATCCAGGGTAATGTCAGCATACCACCAAGAAGGACGAACCTCCACCAGCATCACGTAGTGACCTGGCCACTATCCTGCAAGAAGAATGGCTTAAACTCCCTCTGACCACTGTGCAGGACTTGTATATGTCATTCCCAAGACGAACTGACCCTGTATTGGCCGCAAAAGGAGGCCCTATACCATACTAATAAATGATTGTGGTCTAAAACCAGGTGTTTCAGTTTCATTATCCAACCCCTGTATCACTATGTATTAGTATGCTGTATATCATTAGTGGTATTAATATATACTGAAATAGAGCTAACTGTAGTGTAACTATACTATTGTGAGGCACCACTAGGATTCACATAGATGTACTAGGGTAAAGCTTAAAGTACATTGCTATTACATTATAAACTTCATTTTTACCTGGTGAGAATATTTACTACATACTAAAATACTACAGCGGTAAAAAGTTTCAAATGTACTTTATTTTTATATCTGGTAACAGACGGAATATCATAAACCACACACAGTCAAATAACCAGGAGACCAATAAATGCATTACAATGAACAAGTTCAAGCTCCCTGCAAAAGTTATACAACACCGAGTCTAGACAGGGATGGAAGTTAAAACCTCAAAGGTGTAATGGCAAATAGCAGGGATATAGCTGGCAAATAGTCAGACAGCAAATAAGCAAGCTACAGTAAATTCCACAGATGTCAAAGCCATTTATTGCCATCTCCAAAAAACTCCCTCAGAAGGTTACCAGGAGAGTCGAACATCCCACCAGTGAGATCCAAAGCCATATAAACCAGACCCTGACTAGCTCTACACCTGCTGCAACAGAGTAGAGGAAAACAGCCCAACCAGCCAAAGCTAATGAGACTGGAGACCTATTCAGAAAGCAAGGTGAACGGGGACAGGACTCAAAGTAGGCTTGTGAGGCTGACTGGCACATGTAAGATCTAACATGCTGGAAGATCAGTTTCAGTGAACTGAAGATTTGCTGCAACAGGTTCTGAGTTTGGAAGCATAAGGGTCAATCTTTGAGCGATAGCATACTGTCCACCATACACACTTATATCCGAGTGAAGAGCTCTTTCATTAATAATTGTGTCTATAGCTTGCTTATTAATTATTGTTTATAGTGTTTTTATAACCTTAACATAATATATGCCAAGAGTAACCTAGTAGATAAACCATTTTAATAAAGACCTTATAAAGGGTATAGCACTTATTACTTTGTGGTACCGAAATGGAATACCCCAAAACCTCGCACATTTCCCCAATCCAGGCACAGACCCAATCCCATTTCGTATTTTTATCTCACCCCTTGTTTTCAAGTGCAGCTCCTTTCCCTTGAGTTATAATGGTAAAACCTTCCCTCTATGAAATTCATTCACTTCATCCAATTTCAGTTTTACACATTAATCAATCTATCAAGTCACACAATAAAATTCATTAACAGGCCACTAGCGGTGCTCTGTAGGCGACCCTGCCAGTCTGGCGTGAGAGCAGAGGAGGGTGAAGTTCAGCTTCTCAGTGCTTAAATACATTTAGGGCATCATATGCCTTCAAAGAGAGGGTGAGGGGGGGGCAATTACTTATTATCTCCACCAAGAACTCTTCATGAAGCTTTTTAATCACCAGCGAATTTCCATGTTCCACCTTAAATGGTGCAGCAACCTTAGGTAACAGAACCTAACTGCTGCACCATTTAAGGTGGAATGGGAAATCGCGCTACGTAGTCACAGAGACATCAGATCGAGACACTAGAGATTTTTATAAAGCCGCCATCTAGCAGATGATATTCTCTCATAGCACTCTGCTTGGAGTGTGCCTTGGAAAAATCTCCGTTTGAAGGGCCATGTAGCCCTAACACTTCGCCCTACCCCTCCATCTCAACACCAATCAGGACCACCCTACCCCTAGACATGAATGTGCATGAGCGAGTGGTAGGGCTAAGTGTTATGGGCAAGGGGTGAAATGGGATTGGGGCTTAGTGTCTTAAAAGTACAGGTACCAGGTACCATCTCAGGACAGACCCCCAAGCATGAATTCAATGTTGGTTCAACGCTGATTCGTTATGTTTGTCTTTTTTATCCATCCCTCTTTCCCCTCTTTGAGTCCTATTCATTTTCTTGACCTTTAAACCACGTCCACCAAACTGCATGTACTCACTCAGGGTAGATCCTCAAATGCTAATCCACATACATACTGACCTGCAGGCCTCTTTGTGTCGTTTATTCATCCCTCGTTCTTCTTATAGCAACCATAGCTTAGGCAGAAGTGAGGAACCATTTAAGCTACACAGCCATTCCTCCTTCCCTTCATGAAATACACTTCTCTAGTTTAAGCATAGTAGCCATTGTAAATGTATGACCTCATATTAACTGATACATGACTTCATGTTAATTAGTCAACACTAAAGCGTTACCGCTTTGTTTGCATCCGTACCTGCATAGCAGTTTGAGAATGTCACATGAGCAGCTGTTTAAAAAGCCTTTATTTGCAGTACGAGCCACTGAGTTGTGCATTAAGTCCAAAGGTTAATGACTTGACTTGAGCATTTAAGAGCTTAACAGGGTGTGTAATCTATAGTGTTGATGCTGAATTCAGGACGACCATGGCCTCATCTTCTGAGCTAAACCTAAAGCCTGCTTTTAGATTTAGGCTCCCTAATAAAATGAGTCTTGCTTTACAACCATTGAAATGAGGGGGCAATGAGAAAATGATTTCCTCTGTCTGAAGTACTTTTCAAAGCCCAAAGCAAGAGGGGGAGAGAGAAAACGAGGGAGAGAGAGGAAGAGAAAGGGAGAGATTCCAAGGTTCTTGTGCTGTTCTTCATCATCTCGAGAACAGCAGGTTCCCAGGGTAAAAGTATCTGTAAGCACATCATTTCACGCTCAATCATCTCGAGTGCCTTTCCTTTATTCCCGCTCTCGACCTCCACAGATTGTTTCCACTGATTGGAGATTTTTTCCTCCATTTCTGCAGAATGAAACTTTTTTTAAAGAGTCTCAGACAATCGTAAATGAGCCTTGAGCACACAAGCATTCCAGTAGGATGCCGGTTTTACAGCGTAAGTGTAATGTCCTTCTACATAGTGCTGAATCGCAGATAACGCTGACACATTTTACATACCACAATGGGCCCGTGAGATCTCTTTCCAAGAAGTGCTGGTTAAATGGGGGTGGGAACGTAGATTCATCATGGTGGAAACTGTGTGAGTACAATAAGCCTACGATAGTGTTGGTAAAGTTCCTACACAGAGTCATGCTCGTAGACTAGCCATGTTGTGTACCATGCACAGATATAGCTAGGGTTGTCACCCGTCCCGTAAAATACGGAATCGTCCTTTATTTGGCAATTAAATATTTCCGTAAATGTTCGTAAATGTGTTCTGTATTTCCGTAAATGTCCGTAAATTTGTTCTATATTTCCGTAAATGTCTGTAAATTTGTTCCGTATTTCCGTAAATGTCCGTAAATGTGTTCCGTATTTCCGTAAATGTCCCTAAATTTGTTCCGTATTTCCGTAAATGTCCGTAAATGTGTTCCGTATTTCCGTAAATGTCTGTAAATTCGTTTCGTATTTCCGTAAATGTCCGGTATTTCCGTAAAGGTCCGTAAATGTGTTTCGTATTTACGTAAATGTCTGTACAAATTTGTTCCCGTATTTCCATAAATGTCCGTAAATGTGTTCCGTATTTCCGTAACATGTCCCGTAATTTGTTCTTATTCCTACATGTCCGTAAATTTGTTTTCGTATTTACGTAGTAAATGTCGCATAAATTTGTTCTGTATGTCCAAATCCCTAAATTTGTTTCCGTATTTCAGTTTGAAATGTCTGTCTGAAACATATCGATTGTGCCAACATCCAACACTGTCCAGTACATGCCAAATCCAACCACCACTGTTGATGGTGCTGGTGGAGGTATTACACACTATTAGGTATGTGTCAGTCACAGGGGGCTTGCGATATTATTTCTCCTACTAGTGTGCCCTGTAATTGAAAGGTTAGCGTGATATTTGGAGGTGGGGGGGTGGGGGAGGGGGTTGATGTTCACGGACCAATGTAACATTTTTGTTTAAGCATAATGGCAGCAATTTGGGAAATATAATGTAGATCGTAGTTCATAATAATGGCATATACCCCACTAAAGAAAAAAAATTCAATTTCAATTTAAACCTGTGTTTTTTTTTTTTCCCCCAGTACCTTTTTTTTGCACTGTGAGAGTAATTAGGAGTTTATCATTCCAGGATATTGAACAGTTTGTTGGATGAATGAGGATATCTTTCACTCTGTGTCTTAATGGAAAGGTGATTAGGCTGCTAATAAAACGGCCCTGTTGCCCAGTACACAGCCTCTATTTCTGTCCTCTTATCTTCGGGTGCTGAAGAGCAAAATGGCTTGGTAAGTGGCATCAGCTTGAAAATATCGATGAATATGACACACGAGGCAGGCCTCTGTTTTCACTACAAGAAATACAATATCTTTACTCAGAACTCCGATTGCAAATGTGACAGGCATGGACATGCTGTTAGAGCCAAACACAGCAGGTGCCATCACCCGCCCGTCGTACGCTCCACTCAAAGGCGGGAAATCGATACTTAATTCAAGCCAGCAAGAGGAAAGAGATGTAGCACTCATCTCGGGATGAAAGAGACGAGCAGCTGGAGCTTGAACCCCTTGATCTTCCAAATGCAGGGCCAGTGAACCCAAGAGCATTCAAGCCCAGCCTGACTGCTGAAGGATCTGTGGGAGGCTGTGCTTGACCTACAGGAAAATGATTGACAATGAGAACTGTGGACTTGGAGGAGGTGTTGTTTTAACCTGTAGATGTTTACACTGTTGTTTATGCTGTTGCAGTAGTATTTGTCCAATTACATTATGTAATTAGTCTGTAGTTGTAGTTGGTTTTAATTACACAATGTAATTACACAATTACTTATGTAATTACATAGTTAATTACCCAGTAATTACATTTACGAGGTTCCTAATGGTGTCCTGTGATAAGCCATCCCATGCAGCTTGAATATCCTCGCACAGTTCCTGCAGATGGTGTGGTAGAGGTGGAGGTGGAGTGACACCAGGTCTTCTGGACGTGTGATGTGTGACTCCATGACAGTCTGGCACGACACTATTGGAGTCTTTGTCGACACTGATGTAATGTTAAGGGCAATCTGCGTGCATAAAATCTCAGCTTGCTGAATGTCAGCAACACCTCCACGCTGTAGGCTGTCACAATATGACATCCAGTGTTATGTCTATGCTAGGGAGCAGGGTTCAGGTACCACCCATTCACGAGGTTCCAGTCAGCTTTCAAGGATTCAGGACCCAAAACATAAACACCTGCATTGTCCATTGCAGCAGCCTCCAAAGCAATGTACAGGAATTCCACTATGCTACTGCTTACCCCATACGTCTTCTCATATGTGATGATGGACAGGACGATGCAATGCTGGGACTACAGCCTTTTATCACCTCCAACAACTCCATAGCAGGGACGGGTGAAAAGGAAGCAGGGAGGAAGATGTAGGTGCGGCTTAACCTTTCCCTGAGGAAGAGCAGCCCTCCAGGGGTGTAGGCTTTGATGCTGAGCCTGCAGCTCCCCAGAATGTCATCCCTAATTGCATCCCAGATGCATCTCTCTCTGTGCTCATCTCCCCAGCATATGAGGAAGTGTTTACTTTGCCACAGGCTAGGCTGTCTGTAGCTCACTATTGCTGCCTATTTTTCACACCCGACCAACAGCAGTCAACTACTTACTAGATGATCTGTTAGAGCCCCCACATGCACATTGTATATTCAGGTGTTTAAGTTTATATAATAAGGAAAAGCTGTGCATGCATTATGCAAATCAACAAGCAGTGTAGGTACCAATGTCGCCCTGTAGGGGTCAGTG
Organism: Prochilodus magdalenae; assembly: GCA_024036415.1. Lineage (NCBI taxonomy): Eukaryota > Metazoa > Chordata > Actinopteri > Characiformes > Prochilodontidae > Prochilodus > Prochilodus magdalenae. The sequence goes on along the minus strand of JAMWET010003674.1, from coordinate 283,412 downwards.
CCACCAGAAATGTTGAAGGGAAAGGAGTGTGTCCAGTATTCTATATACCCAGGAGTTACAAGACCTCTCCCAACAATGCCTTCCCCTCTTTCTGGCCTTTCTCTGACCAAACTCTAGACCTCAATGGCAGAACCTCTCCTCCATTTGTACACTAGCGACTACTTCCAGTCTCTACACCATGTAGGTAATGAAACAGAAAACATAGGACCTGACTTCCAAGAGGCCTAGCTTGACTTCCAAAAGGCCTAGCTTGACCTACAGGAAGCCTAGCTTGACTTCCAAGAGAGCTAGCTTGACTTCCAAGAGGGCTGGCTTGACTTCCAAGAGGGCTAGCTTGACTTCCAAGAGGGCTAGCTTGACTTCCAAGAGGGCTAGCTTGACTTCCAAGAGAGTTGCTTGACTTTCAAGAGGGCTAGCTTGACTTCCAAGAAGCCTAGCTTGACTTCCAAGAGGCCTAGCTTGACTTCCAGGAAGCCTAGCTTGACTTCCAAGAGAGCTAGCTTGACTTCCAAGAGGGCTTGCTTGACTTCCAAGAGGGCTAGCTTGACTTCCACGAGGGCTAGCTTGACTTCCAAGAAGGCTAGCTTGACTTCCACGAGGGTTAGCTTGACCTTCAAGAGAGCTAGCTTGACTTCCAAGAGAGCTAGCTTGACTTCCAAGAGGGCTAGCTTGACTTCCATGAGGGCTAGCTTGACTTCCAAGAGGGCTAGCTTGACTTCCAAGAGGGCTAGCTTGACTTCCAAGAGGGCTAGCTTGACTTCCAAGAGGGCTAGCTTGACTTCCAAGAGGGCTAGCTTGACTTCCACGAGGGCTAGCTTGACTTCCAAGAGGGCTAGCTTGACTTTCAAGAGGGCTGGCTTGACTTCCAAGAAGGCTAGCTTGACTTCCAAGAGGGCTAGCTTGACTTCCACGAGGGCTAGCTTGACTTCCAAGAGGGCTAGCTTGACTTCCACAAGGGCTAGCTTGACTTCCAAGAGGGCTTGCTTGACTTCCAAGAGGGCTAGCTTGACTTCTGAGAGGGCTAGCTTGACTTCCAAGAGGGCTAGCTTGACTTCAACGAGGGGCTAGCTTGACTTCCAAGAGGGCTAGCTTGACTTCCAAGAGGGCTAGCTTGACTTCCAAGAGGGCTAGCTTGACTTCAAGTTAAATAACTGCAGCCTGAGCAGCTGACCGCAATGCTTGCGAACGGTGGCCAGCACCCTTGTGCAACAATCAAGTCCTTAATTTAAAATTGCAGACAAGACTCTTTTAAGATCAGCTTCCAGAGGACTTGACGGATCCCCAGCTTTCATCTTTCATCCTCAGAAGAAGGAAAATCCCTTCCACATTCACACAGGGATTCCGTGAGGGTGACGATAATATAGATGTTTGGAAAATATACTTACATGAAACTGGACTATTAACATCACGATCAGCGGGTGTATATAAAGTAGTATAATGAGCTGATGAAATATCAGGGATTTGATGAAGAGCTAAATTGTAGAATTGTTGGCAATAGGGCCACTACCTGAGCCCAAAGCTAGAAGATGTGGTCTGACAGATTCCATGAACGCCGGCATCCATCTCATCCCAGAAGAGTGCGAACCACACCGTACTCTAAAACTCCCAGGACTCGGTCTGAGGGAGAATACCACCCACAGGAAAAAGTTAGATCAGGGTTTGACATATAATAAGATGAGTAATAGCTCTGTATATGGTCATAATTCACTTTCTGCAAAAAATCATTGTAAAAATAGGAAGTTCTTATAGGCCTCTGGTGCATTGTGGGTACACTGGTAATGGCAGAGACGGGCATAAATAACCATGTGCTCACGGTGGTGCCCACTGTCTGTCAGTTCGATTTAATTCCCCATTAAAATAGGCACGCGTGGGCGCTGAATGAATCTGCCCCGTTTCAGCCTTTCTCCCCCTCATCTCACGGTTAGCCAGCGGACTCATTAAATCTGTCAAATACTTGGCCTCGCCTGGCAGGCTTTCTGTTCGCCGCTTATGGCTTTAATGAATACCTCTGCCGGTGCATGATAAGCTTCTGATAGGGCTAGGCGTTTGGTGGGGTCAAAGGTGGCCAAAAAAAATGATGTGGCTCATTAAAGTGATATGGACTTGATGAGAATTGCAATGCAGCTGAATTATAGTTTGCTCATAGCAGGAAATTCTGTACAGGAAGGTAAATAATAAGCATGTTTCAGTTATATTACATACTAATTAGAATTAAGTTTGGGTTTTTAGGTGTGTTTAACATTTAATTTACTGGGGTGAAAATGTCTTTTCCACCAGAATTTCTACATTTCTGCAGAAAGCAAAAAAGGACAAGGTGAAGGAGGCAGGAACCAGTGGTCCACACATTGGGATCTCTACCATGTGTGGCTACGTACTTACGCTCATCATCAAAAGAATAGCTGCACCCAGAAGGAAGTGTGGGATTGCAGTGCTGTTGGGAAGGAAGATAAAGGTTACCAGGAACAACACATCATGATACATTTAGACTGATATGATCAATATTTATTGAGCTACACATACAGAAGTCTGTCTGTCAGTATGGCGTGGGGCTAACATGTGTGCTAATGTGATGTTAAAGACAATGGTCGTAACAGTTTGTGTGCTTGTAGTCCTGCTTTGTGCGGCCGGCCGGTAATGGTGCTGCCACTAACAGGATGACTCATGGAGGACATCACTGCTCACTGAATGTCCGCACTCTTGGCTGATGGGTCAGTCAGGTACAGTTAGGCCATCCTCGCTTACTTCATAACCACAGCTGAGCATGAAACTTAAATCATTTGCATGTCTCACAATCTCAAATGTACCCACCAAGTTTCATTCCTCTCAGTTGATTCCTTATGTAATTTTTATATCTAGTTATTTTTCTCATTTAATGTACTACGTATAATAACCAGTAAACATACCAATAATTATTCATATGTTACATTGATAATGGTAAAATCGTCCTAAATTTCATTTTTGAAGACTGTTACCAACACAGCTTCAACTTCTCAAACACTGACCTCAGTTAATGTAGTGAGTAGTTAATTCATTATCATTTTGTCAGATATGCAGCTGTGAAAAATACTTAGCAGCGTAAACTTTGCATTTTGACTTTAGCTTTGGCACGTATTGTGAATTTTACAAAGAAAAGGCAAAGCCTAAGTGAACCTGTATTAACCTATTAGCTTTTCCATTTTAGATATGGCCATGAAACACCAGACAATGGCAAAATGAAACAACAAATAGCTGTTTTCAATGTAGCTTTAATGCTTGTGTGGACAAACGGTAATTGTAGGTATTTGAGTTCATTTTTAATTTCATAATTCCAGTGTTTGAATTCATTTTTAGGAAAAGAAAAGACAAATACAGCTTTATGTTCACATTGTACTGTTTTAATTATAATATCTTGGTTGGCCGGATCTCCCTGGCATACTATCAGGCCATTCATCAAAAACCTTCCACACAATGTACACAATGGCAACGAGCATTTTTAAAATATGTTGAAACATCAGGAATAATTAAACTGTCTTATTTTGTTATCCTACATTGTTATTGAACCCCTTTATTTGGTTTATTGGTTTATGGATGGATTTATTGATCAACTGATCAGTTTCTGGTAATGCCAGACCCTATAAATTTGTAATAGAAGCATAAACCCTCTGTCATGACAGATTTTAAAATTAGCATTTCTTATCCACAAGCTGATCTCCAGTCTTGTCCTGAGTGATTGACTTTGTTGATGCCTGAAGGAGGTAAAGAAACTATTGGAAACACCAGACAGTGAATGTATAAACATCTTGGAACTCGGGCTCCCTTTTGGCATGAGATGTCACATTTCTTTGAATGTTTTTATACTGTTTTGAACTATTTCTCTGGAGAAACTGGCACCAGACTCACTGAAGAACAAACTCAATGCCCTGCCACGCAGTGAGTATGAAAGCCTTCTTTGGTTTATTCAATAAATCCTCATATAGAACACAATAATACAAGACAACACTCTACGCCATGTCTCAGAGTTTCCTGTCCACAGATATTCCTGTTTACTATTGACTTTATTTAGAACTGCATGTGCACTCCTGGTTTTGATAACGCTGTCGTGTTGTTCCAGGAAACTGGACATATATTAAACTTCTAATAGTCGTTGCTGTGACTGGGACATGTGGAATCTAGACAGTTTTGAGTTAGTGACACCTCAATTTCAGGACCATGCTGTGTATTGGATGGCTGTTTGCTCAGGAAAGGCCAAATTAAGCCTGTCTTAATGGTTTATTCAACATGCATTAAGATTTATTTATTACTACTACATCATTAGAGGTCTACTTTGGAATTAACAAACATGAAGTAATCATCTAGATCCACTTCTTATTAGTGTATGATTGGCAGCATTTGATTCCCATAAGTTACCATCAAATGACTCTTTCCTAAGAGTTTAACACGTTACTTCTAGACATGGAGTTCCATTCATCTGTAATTAGATGTTTTTTTCAATTATCAGTATGTTTACAGTATATATAATTTTCTGGAAATGTATGGTAGTTTTAGCCCATTTAATGTATATATATATACATACATATATACAGGGGTTAGACAGTGAAACTGAAGAGACCACAATCATTTATTAGTAGGGTGTAGGGCCTCCTTTTGCGGCCAATACAGCGTCAGTTCGTCTTGGGAATGACATATACAAGCCCTGCACAGTGGTCAGAGGGAGTTTAAGCCATTCTTCTTGCAGGATAGTGGCCAGGTCATAATGTTGTGCATTGCAGTATTTTGAGCAGAACTGTGCTCTTACCTGCTAACTGAACCTTCACACTCTGCTCTTACTGGTGCAATGTGCAATTAATGAAGATTGGCCATCAGGCTGGTCCAATTTAGCCATGAGACCTCCCACACTAAAATGACAGGTGTTTCAGTTTCATTGTCCAACCCCTGTGTATATATATATATATGTAGAGTTTTTGTGATCAAAATGTTTTGAATAGCTATTAAATATGTGAACTATTGTGAACTATTATTAGCTCTAAAGTCACTTGATACCCATAGGTATTAATTTTATATAATTTTTGTTTCAAAGGATTTGTATGGTAACAATGTCGTAGCGAATTGCTTATTGTTAGCGCTTATGAGGCTGAACATTAAATACACTGCTGTGTCTGATCCACTCATACCGGCTCAACACACACTAACACACCACCACCATGTCAGTGTGACTGCAGTGTTGCGAATGATCCAGCACCCACATAACACCTTCTCTGTAGTGGCTCTTTTGGAGTCTGGCCTTTTAGCTCCAGGCAGAAGCCACCTAGAGCTGCAACCAAAGTTCCTAGAGTCCACCTTAATCAGTCTTCTTTCAAACTCCCACCAAATGTTGAAAGCACTGTCCAAACTTGCAAACCTCCTCGTATCAATCTGACACCCAAGGAAAAAGTTACACCCCCCGCCTTCAATTCCCATGATGACATTTTTACAACCAGCTGTATAACGACAGTTCTGCTACAAGCCAATCTGCTGCAGCGCGTGACTCATCGTGTCAAGCATTCTTTTGAAACATTTCACCCACCTGAATGTTTCTAAATTCATTCTGGAGTTCTTTAAGAGGCTGGCCTTTTAGCTCCAGGCAGAACCCACCCAGACCTCCAGCCAAAGTTCCTAGAGTCCTCCCTTAATCAGTCTTCCTTTAGACTTCCAGCAAATAGTGAAAGCACAGTCCAGACTTTAAGCAAATCGGACTTATGTAATAGCTCAATTCTGGGGAGAGGAACATGCCCTATAAATTCACATCCTCACTTTCTGTTCCCATGGCAAAGTTTTGATAATCCCTACCATCGCCCTAGCAAAGTGTTTTAAAAGTGTGTGTTTCATCACTAATTAGATGTATCTAATATGTTAATAAGGTGTAGATCATATCATGGCTTTCAGATAGCTAAACCATAAAATGTTTAGCTATGGCTGCCCATATCAGATTTAAAACACTGATGTCACCTACAAAGCCAAGAATGGACCAGTCCCTCCCTACCTAATAGCAATGGTTAAGGGTCGATCTGTACCTCGAGCCCTTTGAGCTTCTAGTACAGCTTGACTCGACCCACCATCCATAAAGACTCATGGAAGACAAGCGTCCAGACTCTTCTCTGTTCTGGCTCCCAAATGGTGGAACTCCCACTGACTGTCAAGCGCAGACTGAAGACCCATCACTTCGTAACGAGTGAGCACTAGTAGAAGTGTAAGTATTTGTGTTGTGTTGCACTTATTATAACCTTTTCTTCTCTATAGGTATGAGCACTGGGCTGGGGTTGCCAGGTAGTGCACTTTTGCTTTATACATGTCTGTGTATTTATCTCTCTAGGTATCAGCAGTGGCACTTGTTGGGGCAGTGTCTGAGATCATGGTGAGGTTTAGGCTCTTACCTTACTCTACTAGCTGGAATATTATCCAACCGAGCAGTAAGCATGGTTGTAAGTCGCTCTGAATAAGAACGTCTGCTAAATGCCTTAAATGAATATCTGGCAACAAATAATTGTGTCCAAAGAGACCATGGACATTCATTTTTGTAGTCAGCTTTCACTTTTAAACGTCAGCAGCTGCTGTTTACACTGGGTGGAAATGTCATGACGAATGGACCAACGGAAAGGGCCCAGAACTGTTCGGTTCCATTGACTTACATTAAAGTTAGATTAGGTTTTTGTCTTCTTGTGTAAAGCTACCATTTTCGAGATACAGCAATGACATACTAGAACCAGATTAAAACTATACCTTGGCAAGATCAGTGCACCATATGAGCATCTACCTTTTCACCACCGTCATTTCTAACTGCTGTGATTGCATTCCGTTGTTTTCGATTCGTACCCTCTACTTGTCCTTGCTGTGTTGTATCTACAGGCTCTGCTAATTAGCGCTGGAAATAAAGATGTGTGTGCAGCCTGACAGATCGCCGTTTCATGAATATTATGCCATTTCAAATACCAGCAGCATATTTGATATGAGCCCTGCCTAATCCACCCGGTTGTCAATCAGAACATGTGACATTTAGGCTTGGGCTTTGAGTGAGCTTCCTGGCTAGATTGAATTCATTATAATTCATAACAATGAGGTCCAGCGTGCCGTGACTATTGGCCGTGATATCTTATCAGCCATGACAGGGAAAGTCAAGCCTGCTAATACAACAAGACTAATGAACCAGGCCACCAATATGGCAAAGACAAGCAGATCTAATACCATGACATTTCACTATATCAGTTCATATTCATACTCCACTCCCACAGCAAGACCCAGGTGGGGTTCTGTGCTGCTGTCGCCAATGTGACAAAAGTTTTTTTTGTTGTGTTGGACTCAGCACTGAACCAACCGACCAACAATACGTAAAGTAAATGTGTTACATCGTCCAGTAGTTAATCTACAGTTTCCATTAAGCTCCTAATAGTTAATATAAAAATTGTGTTGACTGATTTGCTGTTTCTAATAGCTCATTTACGTCTTCTAATAGTTAATCTACAGCTTCCAATAGTTAATCTACAGCTTCCAATAGTTAATCTACAGCTTCCAACAGTTAATCTAGTTTCCAATAGTTAATCTACAGTTTCCAATAGTTAATCTACAGTTTCCAATAGTTAATCTACAGTTTCCAACAGTTAATCTACAGCTTCCAATAGTTAATCTACAGTTTCCAATAGTTAATCTACAGCTTCCAACAGTTAATCTACAGCTTCCAATAATTAATCTACAGTTTCCAATAGTTAATCTACAGCTTCCAATAGTTAATCTACAGTTTCCAATAGTTAATCTACAGCTTCCAACAGTTAATCTACAGCTTCCAATAATTAATCTACAGTTTCCAACAGTTAATCTACAGCTTCCAATAGTTAATCTACAGTTTCCAATAGTTAATCTACAGCTTCCAACAGTTAATCTACAGCTTCCAATAATTAATCTACAGCTTCCAACAGTTAATCTACAGCTTCCAATAGTTAATCTACAGCTTCCAACAGTTAATCTACAGCTTCCAATAGTTAATCTACAGCTTCCAATAATTAATCTACAGCTTCCAATAGTTAATCTACAGCTTCCAATAATTAATCTACATCTTCCAATAGTTAATCTACAGCTTCCAATAATTAATCTACAGCTTTCAATAGTTAATCTATAGTTTCCAATCGTTAATCTACAACTTCCAATAGCTCATTCGCAGTTTCCAATAATTAGTCCTAATAGTTAATTAGTTAATCTAAAGATTGTAGTGCTTGATTTGTAGTTTCTAATAGCTCATTTACAGCTTGTAATAGTTAATCTACAGCTTCCAATCATTAATCTACAGCTTTCAATCGTTAATCTACAGCTTCCAATAGTTAATTCGCAGATTCCAATAATTAATCTGAAGATCCTAATAGTTAATCTAAAGATTGTAGTACTTGATTAGCAGTTTCTAATAGCTCATTTACAACTTCTAATAGTTAATCGACACCTTCCAATAATTAATCTACAGCTTCCAATAGTTAATCTACAGCTTCCAATAGTTAATCTAAAGCTCCTTATAGTTTATCTAAAGATTGTAGTGGTTGATTTGCAGTTATACTAATAGCTCATTTATGTCTTCCAATAATTAATTTACAGCTTGTAATAGCTAATTCAGATCCTCCAATATTTAATCTACATCTTCCAATAGCTCATTTTTAGCTTCTAATAGCTCATTTACAGCTTCTGAACGATCATTTGGATCTTCCAGTAGCTAATTTACATCTTTCAATAGCTCATTTACATCTTCTAATATTTAATCTACAAACTCTAATATCTTATTTACAGTTGAACACAAAGTGTAAATATGTACAGATAATCTACAGACCCCACAAATTTCAATAACTGTTTATTTGGAGAATTATATTTAAAAACCCATTAAACAAACATAAAACCCCATGATAATGTGTGCAGTGGCTTTCTATTCTGTGCAGTACTTTTGTCTGATATGTTAAATTCAGCAAATAAAAATGAGCTGAGCATTAATATTTGCAGCAATTAAATTAAAATAAAACACATTGAAAATGTTTAAATGCTGATATTTTGGACTTTCAGTCCATCATATTTAACTAAGCAAGTTAACGTTCTTATGCTGACATTTTTATTCATTGGCTGGATTGCTATAACCTCATAGCCATTGTCCTTGAGTAAACTCATGGTACTTGCGCAAACCACCCTGCGATAAAATGACAGGTACACCGTGGCTAAGCTTTTACGCTCATATAAATGTAATGACAGAGATGTTCTGCTCTGTACTCTTTCTGTGACCCAACATCCTCTCTCTCTCTCTCTCTCTCTCTCTCTCTCTCTCTCTCTCTCTCTCTCGCATGCACTGATGATAGGTTGCGTCTCTCACCGAAAAATTTGGTGATTGCAGCACAAAAGAAAGCAGCGCCTGACGCCTGATGGCTTAATTTCAGTAAAGTGCATCAATGACTCACAGAACGCTATTGAGACGGAGTCACATTAGTGTAGGAACGTCTGTGTCTTTGCTGGCAGATGCGCATGATTTAGGAGGCAGCAGATTGGCCTTAAATAGCTGCATTGCTAAATGGATCCAATTACTACCATTTAGGGGTAATACTTAACTCTCTCTGCATGGGCTCCCAGTCTTTACCCTGGACTGATGATGGAAACACGGTGCTCTCTGACACCATAGTGTCTCGGACTAGTGATGGGTCACTTCTCCTCACCTCATTATGAAGGGAGCAGTGTAAACAACATTCTAATAAGGTAGATTAGCATCCTGTTCATTCGGTAAAGCTTTTTTTAATTCTGTATTCACTGTAGAGCAGATCTGAGGAAAGGTCAAAGTAAGGACTCTGGATGGTTTATTAAGTAGTCCAGTATAAACTGGAAAGTGCTTTTTAAGTTTCAGTGGTGTATATGGAGTTTGGGTGTGTTTCTATATGCTGGCTCCAATGTTTGAATTTTAATATGATCACCAGCCAAAATCATGAACCACATGTGAGTGAATTGTACCTGTATAGCATGATGACAGCTTACAGCTGTGATAGGATTTGACATGTGCTGGTCAAGTTTCTGGATATAGGCCACATCAATGTTCAGCCATTCCTGCCTCGAAGAATTGGTCAGTTGGGCCAGATTTGGTGGATGCCTTCCCTGGTACAGTTCTGAGGAGAATTCCCTGTAGACTGGGATTTTAGCCACTGCTGGTAGACCCGTATGACCGTACGCTTCCATACACCTGCAGATTCAGCTACTTCCTTCACACTATGGTCTTTGGCCACGCCCACATGCAGTCAATCCTTTTAGCCAATCATTAACATCTGCTTTGGAGCCATTTTCCACACATGGACAAGACATTCCTCAAAAGGTGCTACCTTTTCCCAGTCTATGAATCCCGTCACTCGCACCCCACCGGGATTTATAGCCCCAGTACTAGGTGCATATCTGAGATCTGTGTATGTAATTGTCAGTCAAATAAAAGTATATAATTCCAGATGTTCAGATGGCATTATGGGGGAGGAAAATCACCCCAAATAACACAAATCGTATATTAAGCACATTGAGTAATATCCTCCATAAGTAAACTCATCTCCGGCAGCAGCATCACCTCCATCAAATGCTTCCTTTAGCTGTAAATAAGATTCGCACAACACTGAGGGGGGATTTTGGGTCATTTCAGCTCACCAGTATTTATGGGGGTCTTGCTTTCACAGTCCTCCTCAGGTCATAGCACAGCAGCTTGATAGAGTTAAGGTCAGGCCTCTGACCTGGTTAGTCGAAAGCATCACCCAGCATCTCTTCAACTGGAAGTCATGGACTGTGGCCTTTAAATTCTCCTGTAAAATGTTTTGATACACCTTGGAATTCATTTGTTCTGTAAAGATCACGAGGCGTTCAGACCCTGAGACAGGAAAACAGGTGAACCACGATGCTCCCCTCACCATGCTTCACAGTTAGCCGGTGGTGTTAATGTGCAGTGTCCTTTTTAAGCCAGGCATAGTGATGTACCTTTGTGTCCTAATTGTCCATGAAACCTTCTCCCTGGAAGCACTGTGGAACATCCAGGTGGCAAAGGCATGCTAAAGTCAATCCAACGCTTTTATCCGAACTTCCTTAGTGCTGTCCTTCCATGAACACCAGTCTTGCAAAGTATTTTTCTAATAGTGAATATGTGAAGAACGGTTCTTTCAGTTTGTAGAGCTTTGGTATGTGGTTTTCTGTTACTCGTTGGGTTCCTGGGAAGGCAGGAAGCACCATGGTCAGGTCACCAATTAATCACAGAGCAGACACACACACATTCACATAAACAATTACTTGGAAAACTGAATTATTTAAGAATGAAATCATTATAAAATTATATAAAATAAATATCAAAGTCCAATATTAACATGGATAACAAAACAATTATAATATAAAATAATATAATATAATATAAATATTTTTATTTTTTTATTCATAATCAGCAAAAGCCATAGAGATTGCAATGCTACCAGTCTTCTAGTTCCAGTCTTCCCATTTTCTACTCATGTTTTGAATAAACACAGCATTGGCGAGACGAGCATTGATCCTTCTTTTCCAACCTGGTCAGATATTTAATATCTCTGCACAGCCAGTCGAGCAAAAACCATCCCCGGCTGAAAGTGAGAATGTGCCGTCATTGGCATCTCAGAGTAACGGCCCAAAGCGCCGAGGTTGTTCCAGACACAGAAACCACATGGTGTGGAAACAAATAGAGGCACTGTGTGGCTGCATAAATACAAGACAGCTTAATCTGTATATGCCACACAGTTTGCACTTGTCATAAATTACAATATCGGGCCCGCTAGAGGTCAAGCGTAAAATGTATTTCTGTCAAACAGCTTATATCCCAGGCTTTAAACAGCAGCGGTGTGTGACAACACTGGGCAGGTGAAAGTGTAATGGCTTTCCTTCAGCGTGAAATACTGCATGGCTGGATCCGTCTGCTCCATGTGGTTTTACTGGTAGGTTGTAGGTTCTGCTGTGCTCATGATTGTCTCAGCTGAGAACACTATAGCTGTTTTCACCAGGATGATGGCTTCAGCTGATGACAGGGGTTGGCTGACTGATTACCTGTGCAGGATAACCACTTTCAGATAAGCTGGGGATTGAAAGTTGAGGTTCAACAATGGCCTTGTGGAAGAATGTGCACCAAGCCAGGCTAAAGCTGCCTGAGCAACAGCCCTTTTGCCCTCTGGGAGGTGGATGAAAATAATTTGTTTGTATTTGCTCATGTGGTTGCATAAATACGAGTAGACCATGACTGCTATAGTTAGACCAAAGTAAATCCTTATATCCTATAATGTATAGACATCTCTCTATGGGATGTTGAGACCCTTTGGGGGATGGGTTGTGGGGGACTAATTAATTATTACATAGCATATTTCAACTCGTTTATCAAGTCAGACAATACAATCATGTTGCCCAAGGCAGCCGTTAGCCTTACTGCCCAATCTCCAGCACACAAGATGTCAACATTACACAATCTGCTATGTAATTACAAATAATGAATCTGCTATAGTTCTATTTAAGAGCTCCAGAATCTATTAACCAGAAAACATTCTGGGTTCATTTAAGTGGTTTGTATTGTCTATAAATATAAATCCTCTTTTTTAAGAAGGTGGGCAGGTTTGCTAAAATAGAAAAAAACGGAAAAATTGTTCATATTAAACACAATAAACATTTACAAGAACTAAGATGGCACCTGTACCCAGACATGTATAAAGTACTAGAGACCCAGACTTGAGTAGAAGTAGAAGTGTTCTTTAAGCACCATACTTAAGTGGAAGTACTAAAGTATTCAACAATTTTTGTACTTAAGTATTGCAAATAGTTTATTCTAAAATTTACTACTTAAGTACTGAAAGTAAAAGTACAAGTACTGTGTTTATGTAATTTCAGAAAGCAGTCAAAAGTTTGAATGTCATTGTTTATATTATTTCAAATGCTTAAGGACTGTCACAATAACTTTGGCTGCACTACAATGACAGGAATGTACAAGACAGAGTACAGGTACATGGAGTCATCAGCTAGCTCTCTAAACAAACCCAAAGAAAGGCTAAACAGAACTGACAGCAGCATGTCACACACATGTGTTTTGTATGTAAAAGCAAGTGAGGAGAGCACCTTAAAACACTGAGCTTAACTCTATGTAAACAAAAACCGATCAAGTATGTTCCTTCCCCTTTAAATCATCCCTCCTTTCTCTTCCTTGCTTGTGCTTTTTTCTCCATACTTACTCCCTTCTTAAACTAGTGTGCATAAATCAGTCATTTTTTTGGACGTTAGACATTTTCTTTTCATTCTCGACTTGTTAGAACAACTAAAAGATCTCAAAGGCATTAGGCCACATTCAACTATTACTTATGTAAAAATAAAAGTGACTAGAACACCTTAAACACTGAGCTTAACACAGTGTAAACAAAAACAGATCTCCCTTCCCCTTTAAAGCATCCCTCCCTTCTCTTCCCTGCTTGTGCCCTTCCTAAAATGGTATGCATAAAGCGTCATTTTTAGGAAGTTAGAAATTTATCCTCAAAAGTAGTTGGTTTTCAAAATTGACTGCTTTCAGTCTCGCTCTTTTAGGGCTAAAGACTAATCCTGCGACACTAAAAAGTCTCTCGTAGGCTGCTGATGCTGTAAGGGGTAGGGCCAGGGACGGTCTCCTTCCTCACCCTCCTCACCACCAGGATCACTGGAAGTTGAAGGTGGTGAAGATGGTGTTTCTTCTGGTGGTTTCTCCATCTCAAAATAAACTACACAACCCTAGCATTAGTGTTCTCCACGCAGCAGCAGTGTGAACGGAAGAACAGCAGTGTGCGTGGCCACAGCTTGAGCATTTGTTCTGATCAATGTTGAGGCGGCTTCATCAAACCCGGTGACAGTGCCATCTACCTCTCTGTGGGTTTGAAATGATTCGTACCCATTTTTATAATTGTAACGAGTAACAATGCAGCACATAAAAAATGTAACGGAGTAAAAGTATTAAACTCATCCAAAATATGTAGTGAAGTAAAAGTGGAAGTAGGAGAAAGAAAATACTACTCCAGTAGAGTACAGATACGGCATTTTAGTACTTAAGTACAGTAGTGAAGTAGTTCTACTTCGTTACTATACATCTCTGCCTGTACCCCATCCCCAAACAAGGCAAACCTGCTCCCAAGGTCTGTCTGTGCAAGGTCGAACTATTGCAGAATCTTGGTGTAGAGCCTAGGAACAAAAAAAAAAAGGCCAAAGATGCCTTGAGGTTCCGAAAGTCCAGAAACCATTTAAGTGAAACAACTAATCATTGCACTGGCTCATGGTGGCCAATAATGAGTTATTTAATATGATATACATTGGGTTTCATCACTTGATTATAACTGGTTAACACCTACAGACATATAATCATATACGTCCAGCAAGCTCTGTATAACGAACCAGCTCACAAAGCAGAGCTGTTGAACCTCTATTTACATTCCCTTCCTGGCCTTTAATTCCCATTCCTTCAGTTGACTAGATAAGCCCCTTAGGGCCCAAGCCCTTCCACCAGACAGATATGGCAGCTTCCCAAAGATGGAGGGGAAGAAGGATAAGATGGCATTACACCCTTATTTCCAAGCTAAAGCATTTGCACTACCGGTAATGCATTTACAAACATCCTCACCTAAGGGACCTGGGGGATGCTAAAGCTCAGCAATTACACCAAATCAGCTGATGTAGCACAGTTTACACTGCTCGTAGTAGCCCTAGTCTCGGAGCAAAGCGGCTTTCAAAGGTAAATAGCTGGTAACAGAACAGCCTGTAGCAGGAACAGCCTTAAGCCAACAGTGACAGCTGAACATGATGGTTGGTCAGTCACTGCATGGGACAGATTTGTGAACCCAGTGACATCCAAGTCACCTTTTAACCATGAAGGCAAGCTAGATTTCTGGATATTAGTCCTGATAGCCATCATCAGCTCAGTAATAATCATCATAAAGGTTACCAGGAACCGACTGATATGGGTAATACTTATTGAGCTACACATACAGAAGCAGTGCCTCTCAGTATGGAGTCGGGCCGCCATGTTTGCTAATGCAACATTCCAGACGTCTCTGTGATAATCCATCCCATACAGCTTGAATATTCTCACACAGTTCCTGCAGATGGTGAGGTAGGGGTGAAGCTGGAGTGACACCAGGACTTCTGGACATGTGAGGTGTGACATCAAGCCATTCATCTTGGTGCTGACCACAATCCACACAGAGAGGGGTTGCATCTTGGGCTTGTTTTCACCAAGACAAAAGCAGGACTTGTTACTGAAGATGACCCACTGCTATTCTAAGTCACTTCATAGTGACTTGGAATTAGGAACCTTCATCGTAACAGTCTGTGTGCATGTAGTCCTGCAGCATGCAGTCGTCTGCCAATGGTGTTGGCACTAACAGGATGACTCATGGAGGCATCACTGCTCACGGATTGTCCGAAATTGTGGCTGTTGGGTCAGCCCATGCATGCTGGACAGTTTAATCGGTTTAGTGTCTGACTTTTTTGGCAATAAATGATTCAATTCAACAAAAAAAGTCATTCTCTGTGTAGGGTTTTATTTTAGGGACCTATTTTTAGGACAATATCAACGGAGCACAGAACCGAAGTGTCCAAACTTATGCATACGACTAATGAAAGGCTTGTTAATGGTTTGTATTACAGGCTATGGGTAAAAGGGAAGTCCAGGACCAGAAATGGGGACCATTAGTCTAGGCTCATCCATCAACTGTCCTTCATGCATCCAACAGGAGAACAAAGGAAAGAACTGTCAGGTTATCTCATTGCTATTCTGATTCTTATTCCCTGCGGCCAGCTGTGGGATCTGTCGGCGGTGCTCCCTCGTAATTGACTTTGGTTGTTTATGAATTTTTCCGACGGAACGCCTCCAGGCTATAAGCTCCTTCTCCCCGCTTAAACTATCTTCTGACCGTTCATTCACTACATGTTTGACCCCTCAATTTAATTAAGATGCCCATATGTTGATTCCAGCGTGTCCGCATCAATATGAACATGATTCCCTATCCATTAGGCTACCTACAGCCATGAGATCAATCGGAACAACACGTCGACTTCTCATCGGCCTCGCGTTCTCTGAAGCGATGGCCCTGTCCACAGTCCGAAACACAGAATTTTTAAATTAGTTCATGTTCTTGAAATTGAAACGTAACAGGTGCAGTGCGAAAGCCTAACGAAAGCTACACCATCAGTATAATCCATGTCATAATCCCTCGAGAGGGACCAACCGGAGACGATTTTGGGGGATTTTTTTAACTTTTGTCCAGTCCGATAGGGGACCGTCCTGCGCGGGCAACGATTTTTAGACGGACTCCACAAACAAATAAAACTCACTTCCGCTAATCATCGATTACGACTTAGGCCGAGTCTCGCTCCTGTGCGACGATAGACACGGCATGGCAGCGGCGATTGTTGGGGGGGGGGTATGTTGGGCCGGTTCAATGATGAAGTTAGTACCCACAGGAAGAGTCATGTTTCAAGGAGACATAATACAAGATGGACTTTACAACTCAATCAATGGTGCAATGACATAGATTCTACTCTTAAGTGCTACCTCGCCACCTCCGCCTCAACATATGTGCTCGTAGTGCCGGAATTAAATTTGTGCTTGAGCGCGTCATTGATATTTTACAGCGCCTCAGCTGTGTCGGCAAAAAGAGGGGCAATGTGAATTAACCGGAAGTTCAATGCCGAGCAACAGTGCAAACACACACGTGGAAAGGACAGCGGCGAGAGAAAGACGAATAGAGAATGGAAGTAGCCTTGGGCGTGTCGGTGCTAACGGGTTACTTCAGTTACCCCGTAACTTAGTCGGTCCACTTTCCATTGCGTGGCTTGTGGAGAGGGGAGATAGGGTCGATAAATATACAGAAAATTTGAGGCTGCTGATCACGTGCCTGACCTTCCGCATGGCAGCGGGAAGCGCCCGTCCGCCCTCACAATTTTACAGCAACATCCTCCTGGGCATTGATTTAGAGACTGGTCGACTTACCCTCGGGGAGGACAGTAGAGGAGGCGATGAGGACAGGGGGACGAAGAATCGGATGGAAGCAAATACGGACTGGGGAATTACGATTCTAAAGAATCACGGACTGGGGGGGTTTTGTGGGGGGGGGGGGGGGGGCCGGGTGGGGGGGGGGGGTGACGGGTAGGAGGTGGGGGGCGTTGGCGGACGGTTGGGGGGGGGGGGGGGGGGCGGGGGGGGGGGGGGGGGGGGGGGGGGATAGGGCGCGGGGGGGGGGGGGGGGGGGGAGGGGGGTGGCGGGGGGGGGGGGGGGGGGGGGGGGGGGGGGGGGCGGGGAATGGGGGCATGGTTCCTCCACAACTTTTATAAACTAATGCCTACAACACATTTTGCGGGCGGTCAACATAATGCTAACTCCTATCGCCACACCAGCGAACAAACCAGTGAGCAATCCATCCAAAATTGGTGTAAAATATACTAAAAGTATATAACTGGTAATGTAAGCAATTCGTAGGTCGCTGCTACACAATGAAAAACATGCTATCTTCTACTATTCGTCACTTCTTTTACGTTTTTATCAAAAGTTTTAGCATACTATTGACACCAACTAAAATGGTGATGATACTGGTGGTCTTTTAAAAACTCATACAGTCTTACAGTTGATACAAACTCCCCACCTGATGAGATGTCCTGTGAACCCAGTCCATATCCCTGCTACACCAACATTACTACTCCTGATCGTACACAGTATGATATAACTCCTCCCATAGTCTTCCACCTCTAATATAAATTTAGATGCGTGTAAAAGATTTTTGAATCTCTTTTTCTCGCACAGTGTAGAGAAAGCTCTAGCTCTCCTTTCAGGTTAGTGATATATTCATGAATGCGACATACCGACCAATAGAATCGTTTTCTCATCAGCTTCCATGCAGGTTAGGAAAAGCTGGTCTCCGCCCTCCTGTACAAAGCTCCACTCTGAGCCAGGGTTTTTTTTTAGTGTGACTGCTATATTCCATGAGGGCTAGTTTATGGATGTCCTCAGTTTTATTCTAGAGTAAAGCATTAAGATGAACATTAGGAGAACCTTCTTTAAGCAGCCGTGTCTAAACTTTTGACTTGTAGTGTAAATATATCTGGAGGTTGGAACATTTTAATAGCATCATCTTAACATCATACTCTCAAATAGACTTAACATAATCAGAAGCCTAATGTTTATCCACATGTTTTTCCACAAGAAAACACTCGGGTGATAAGGACTGAAAACATTTGAGATTTTCCCATTTGTTAAGTTGGTAATAAAACTGAATAATTCTTGCTGAATAGAGCCAGTGTGAACCGGCAACACAAAAGTAAAATACAAGTGAAACAAATCATTAAAGTTTGTGTATGTTTGTTTGTGAGTGTAATAAATGTTTTGTGTGTTGTATGAGTGCTGTTTAAGTTCGCACACAATGAATGCTAGGATAGGCCCCCTTGAACCCCCATGACCCAGGAGGATAAGCAGTGTAGATGAGGAGAGCGAGAGAAAATGCATTTGGCATTTTTAGACTTGTTTTTGGCTCAGTGCAGCCTGTGAATGGCACATATTCCTGTATCAGAGAGTTTCAGTCAGAACAATAATCCTCTTTCATCCAGCCAAAAATATGATTCACATCTGCTGGACTGTCAAATTCATATTTCTAGCTTTCAGTATCATATGAATGTTTTTTTTTTAATGAGAAACTGGTAAACTGTGGTTGTTGCCAACAAGCAACATTGTGCAAACAGCTACAGCTTACAATAACACATAGTGGAATCACTGCATATAGTTTTACTTTACATCATAAAGTGATGTCAATTACATGGACTGTTTCTTGTACAGCTGGGCAACTGGTATAACATAATATAACCACACACAACCACAAATATACAGGGATCATTGGAACAATAAAACTGCAAACACCTGGTTTTAGGACCACAATCATTTTATTAGTAATGGGTGTAGGGGACCCTATCCCTTCTGCTGGCCATCTATATCAGCTCTCAGATATGGACATACTTGGGAATGACATTCTACTGCTCCTGCAACAGTGTACTAGCCAGGGATTTTACAGCCATTTCTTCTTGCAGGCTAAAGTGGGGGCCCAGGTCCACTACGTGGGGATTCCCGGGTTGGAGGTTCGTCCTTCTTGGGTGTGTATTGGCTGGACATTGACCCTGACGTATTACCCGTGGCTTCTTGATACATCACAAAGACTTGCTGTGCGTTGGTCAAAAGATGGCGACCAGCCAAGACCGTGCAATCCAACAATCTGTCCTCTTTTGAACTCTGGTATATCTGCGTACCTAGAATTGTTGTGTTCATTGCAGGTAGAATTTTTTGAGCAGAACTGTGCTCTTACCTGCTAACTGTGAACCTGTACATACTCTGCTCTTTACTGGTAGCAATGTGCAAATTAATGAAGATTGGCCACCAGGCCTGGTCCATTTTTACCAATCGAGACCTCCGCACAGAGCTAATAATGACAGGTGTTTTCAGGTTTTCTTGTCCAACCTCCCTGTATAGTATACTCCTTATATCGTTTTATTGTACGATGGATATTTGTTGTACTGCCTTTTTGTGTAATTATATAATGTTGTGCAGCTCGTGTGCATGAGAAACCTATATTCATTTTGATAAATTATCGCTACCATATTTTGGGGCTGATACTACTGAGGTATTTCACTGGCCTGTCTAACACAGAATATGAGTTCACTCCTCTGGGGATTTAAAATGAGCAAGTGGCACTGAATTAAGGCACTTAACCTCAATCCCGGATCTTTCCATCAAAATGGGCCTGTCGGATCCCCTTAGCCGCAGCAGGTGCCCTTGAAGATAGAGCAAGGTACTGCTCATGCCCTGCTGTGATTAAAGTTTAAAGCCTTGGGGGGGACGGGGGAAAAAAAAAAAAGGAAAAAAACCATTTTAAAAATGACTGGTTTACCATAAAGCCCCATTAATAAACCACACACCATTTTGCATTATGAAAAAATACATTATAGCAACATACTGCCCTTATATCAGGGCCCAAGTAATACTAGAATCGCACCACCAGAATATGTTTTTTTTTTATTTTTATGACATCTGATTAGACAACTGTACAAGAGAGCTGATCCAACCTCACTCCGCCTGACTGCAACCTGAATCACATTAACATACCGATGGCTGCACTGACACCACTGTAGCGGTGCACCTAACAGTGGAAGCAATTAACGGGAGTTTCTCTCTTTTCACTTCGGGGCAGTAAAAGGTGTCAACCTTAAGATGGATAGGCACCGAAGATATGAAATTAAAAATTCATACCCCCACCATCTTCATGGTGCACCTGAGCTTAGGTACTACAGCAAGATCCGGGACTACCTGACAGATTAACCCTAGAATATCTGCTGTGTTCACTTCCAAAACTATCACCACCAATTCTGGCGTCCCCCAGGGTTCTGTTTCATTCAGCCCCTATTCTGTTTTTCGGACTTGTCTTTCACCATATAGCCACACAAATGTATTCTCACCATCATCAGAGCTAACGGGGGAACTACAATCAATAAATTGTGCCGTTAAACAATAATATTACAATGATACAAGAGCGTTTTGTATGACCGTTAAATATCGTCCTATACCTGGACTATCTGTAACATTTGGCATAAACGGGCTGGCCAATTAGACCCTGGGAACATGGCTCAAAACAACCATTATCAGAAAACAATGGTATATCTCTGTGGGTGTTTTTAATTTTCAGTCTTCGAAATGGTGACGCCCACAGGAAACGTGTGTTTTTTGCAAATTGCTTAGTATGAGCGTACGAGTTACGTCTGTGTATGATTTGTCCTGGATCATTGGTTTTCTGCAATAAAGGACAGATGAATTAAACCCACATCACATTGCAATAGCGATAGGAATCCGTGAGCCATAGCGCGAAGGGCGATAGACGTTATTCCGTTCGCAGAAAGGGTAATTTTAAAACTCTTTATAGTTTTAAACAATAGTCTCCCACTTATACCATCTTTGGGGGTTTGCACTTCTTCCGGCAGAGGGGGCGTTATTAATTAGTTATTCTCTGTGCAATTGAAGTCTACAAGTAATAAGGTTTCTTTTTTTTTAGGTTGTTTTTTAAAGTAGGATACAAGTAAAAACACAAAAGAGGAGCGGCGGCTGGACCAAATTAAGAGAATCAAACTACTGGGAAAGTGCACTTAAACAATCTGACAAGGTTAGCACGTGGCAAAACGGGGACCCATACTTTGAAAAGCTAGCCACCATGCACTGGCTAACACTGGCGTTAAACTCTACATATTTGACCTTCCTCGCACCTACTAGGACCATCACAAATGAAGCACAGGGTATTTTGCACAGCACTGAAATCCAATCAAGGCAATTTTGACTGGCGGGGTGGTGGGGTCTGACCTGGCTGTGGAATTTTTCGACCATCAAAAACTAAAAAAATCTCACTGAAGTGGCAAGAACAAACCTTAAAAGTATGACTGCCTGATGATACACTGGCTTTTCTACAGTAGCTGTAGATACTGTAACTACATAAAGTGATATTTATATATTTGAATGTGCTCTTTAAGAAAAGGTCTAAGAAAAAGTCCATTTCAGAATTACGATATGTTCCTGGAGTTTTTTCACCTTTGGTGGCTTCTAAGGTGGCCTGGGATTCTCTTCCTTAATTCCATAGTAACATATATAACATATAGTATACTTATTATAAGTAATCCTTCTAATTAAAAGGATATGCAAAAGCCCCCCCGATTTCATGATTAATATCCCGCGTACTGTCCAAAACGTGTGCCAATCATTCTCTATTATAAATTAACCCCTACCAGAGGGGACACACATAATTAGAAAACAAGTAAGTTAAGTGCACTTGTATTAGCCTCAAGCAGCCAATAAGGAATGGAGAGGTCTGTAATACTTCTACATGTCAAGAATACTCTTTCAATCAAACTCCCAATGCATGTGTGGAGAGATCAGAAGTCTGATAATTAAAACAGCCAGAAAACAAATCACAATTTGTCTGAATTTCTAAATTTCACTTAATATTTCTGAACAGATACTAGGAACAGATCTTAATAGTAAATAGAGAAATAGCAGAACATTGGGCCCAAAAAATCCCTGCTAAGCACTCGATGGTTGTTAGGCTACACACAGACTTTGGTTAGGGAACCTAAGGATCTTCCATCACAATTCTGACCTCTGGACAAGTGAGCCAGAAAAAACAATGGCCCAAAAAAGGTTTTCTGTAACCAATAATTAAAAACGTTTCTTGATCTTATTCTATTGTATTTAAATGACTTTATTTAGGAAAAGCCAAATTAAAAATACGAAATGTGGGGCCGAAGGAGAACAATGTGGTTTTCTGGAATTTTTTTTTCCACTCCTGTCTCGGTCTCTCATGGTATAAACAATAAAACTTACAGAGCTCTCCGTTCTTTGTTGGTGGGCAAACTAGCAAAAATCAGCAGTGTAGCAAATACTTAATTTTTTTTTCACACTATTTTTCTCCCACTGTATATACTTACCACTAGTATGCTTTGTTGGTGGGCAACTTGCAAAATAGCAGTATGCTAAATATATGTGTATATATATATGGCCAAAAATATATAATATATATAATAATATATATATATATTATACTATATATATATATATGTTACTATGAGAACTAATTGTACTTAACTGCACTATTTAATATATGTATATATATATATATATATATATATATATATACAGGGGTTGGACAATGAAACTGAAACACCTGTCATTGTAGTGTGGGAGGTCTCATGGCTAAATTGGACCAGCCTGGTGGCCAATCTTCATTAATTGCACATTGCACCAGTAAGAGCAGAGTGTGAAGGTTCAGTTAGCAGGTAAGAGCACAGTTCTGCTCAAAATACTGCAATGCACACAACATTATGGGTGACATACCAGAGTTCAAAAGAGGACAAACTGTTGGTGCACGTCTTGCTGGCGCATCTGTGACCAAGACAGCAAGTCTTTGTGATGTATCAAGAGCCACAGTATCCAGGGTAATGTCAGCATACCACCAAGAAGGACGAACCTCCACCAGCATCACGTAGTGACCTGGCCACTATCCTGCAAGAAGAATGGCTTAAACTCCCTCTGACCACTGTGCAGGACTTGTATTTGTCATTCCCAAGATGAACTGACGCTGTATTGGCCGCAAAAGGAGGCCCTACACCATACTAATAAATGATTGTGGTCTAAAACCAGGTGTTTCAGTTTCATTGTCCAACCCCTGTATATATATTTATGTATATATGTATAGTTAGCACACAAAACAATACATTGTTAAATAACAGTACATTGTTAGTACATTAAAATATACTGAATTATTGCCTCTGAAGAATCTCCTTCTTAAGAACCGCTGGTGAAAAATTTCCTTGACTTGGAATTGTTTTCCACACTGCCAAGTTAGAAGTTGGCTGTATGTTCTGTTTCTTGATTGATCCGTGTAATTCCGAACACAGTGGTGTGGAGGTCTGTACTCTTCTTAGTCTAATTTTCTGTGTTGCTGACTCTACCAACCCCGCCCATTTCCTGTATCTGTTAGAATGAACCTCTATAGTATAATAATGCACGACGTCCAGCCACAACATCCTCCTGCTGGCATCTGCTAATAGTTGTGGGATATGTGGCCAGTACCAGCTATCTGAATGACACTTCCCATCCCCAAATCACTAGGCTTCTTATGGCCTCACACTTTAAACAGCCTTTATTTATTTAACTCGGACTCACTGAGCAATTCACTTTCATTGCACTGCCTGTTGTCTGTTGAGGTTTAAGGACTAATGTTTAAATGACATGTTATATTTTTAATGCCCAGCATCTCCCTCAGTACTGCACTGTTTGTGTGTCTCGGTATTACCTCCACTCTTGTCCAGCTATGGCTTGTCATCTGTTCAAAATGTCTGTTACTATTAGATTATTGTCCATATCTCATGAAATACCATAAACAAGGGAACCTCTATTACATTTATGACATGCTCATGGTATGACAATAAAGTGGACGATGACTTGAGAAACGATTAGAAGTGACATGTTTACTTATTGCCACCTCCAGTTTCACTTCTGCTGACATTGCGCCCATATTGCTGGGATAATTATATTACCGTCAATCATAATAGATAAATATTTTGTACATTGCTAGTATATGTCCCACAATTCATCCTTCTGTATCATTTAAAAGATAAGATCCTGCCTTTCCTGTAATCCTGGGTGTAGGCAGGCGAAAGGCACAGATACACCTACCACAAACAATTCAGTGGTTGCATGAGCCCATAATTCATAATTCATATTCACATAAATTTTGTATTTTGGCAGAGACCCATGACTACAGACAATAGACCTGCGGCTGTAGCCCAATATCCAGACCCTAAACACACCCCTGGACTAGCTCCCATTCTGGAGAGACGACTGACGACTGCTATCCACATATGCAGTTTGTTATATGTGAAGCAGTTTAAAGTGATGCACTGTTTTCAGATGGCATGGCAGTACACTGTATGCCTACGCAAATCAGACAGCAACCATTACCCGGTAGTAAGATTCAACTCCAGTAGCCCACCAACACCCCACCTGAGTTACCCTGTGTTTTGCTAAGACGTTGTGGTGATGATGTGGACTCACTTTGACACCTGCTAGCTTCTTTCAGAGCTTTCTACAGCAGTATTCTCAAAAACTAGGCCACTAAGTGGTAGAAGTGATAAGCAGATTGTAGTAGCTCCCTCTGTTGGCCAAACAAGCACAGTGCAAGACACCTGCCCTGCCCTGTCTGCTCTGCTCCAGGTTTTCCGTTCTGGGGAGGACTACAGCCCGGAACTCCAACCCCCAGAATGCCCTGGACTGATCAATCCAACAAGCTGCACCTGAGACGACGACCATATAAGCCCCCACCAAACAACCATCGCCGCTACACCTTTGTAGAGGGGTAGACCGTAGTGAAGGGACGGGAAGGGAAGGGAAGGGAAGGAAAGGAAAGGAAAGGAAAGGAAAGGAAAGGAAACTGAAAAAGTCGAAAGAAAGAGGCGAGGCAAGGTGAGGCGCATACATAGGAAATAAATAAAGAAGAAAACCCTGTGTCAAACTGAGAGGAAAAACATGAAGACTTCACCTTTCACACTCAAAAAAGTTGGTGTAGCTATAGGACTAGGCCATCAGTCTGGGCCATACATATTAATACCAGGCCAAGACACAAGGAACCCACTTCAGCTGCTGCTAACTTCTGGTAGCATCCCTATAGCACTGTGATAGTTTATTGCTTTTTTGAAGTCCTATATCTAGCATTCTTTGTTTTTACTTCTGTATTCACCTTCTGTTAGAAAGTTAATAAACGATATTGCTACTGAGGGCTGATTGGCTGGCATTACTGCTATGACCTGCTGATTGGTTGGCATTACTGTTACTAAGAGTTGATTGGTTGGTGAGCTCACAGTCTGAATGAAGCATGTTGGACCTTGATTAGGAATGTAAACAAATGGCTCTACAGTTCAATAATTACTGCTACTGGGTGCTGATTGGTTGGCATTACTGCTGTTGGCAGATGATTGGTTGGCATTACTGCTAGTGACAGCTGATTGGTTGGCATTATTGCTACTGACAGCTGAATGATTGGCATTACTGCTACTGACAGCTGATTGGTTGGCATTACTGCTGTTAACAGGTGATTGTTTGGCATTACTGCTACTAACAGCTAATTGGTTGGCATTACTGTTACTGGGAGATGATTGGTTGGCATTACTGCTACTGGGAGCTAATTGGTTGGCATTACTGCTACTAACAGCTGATTGGTTAGCATTACTGCTACTGGGTGCTGATTGGTTGGCATTACTGCTACTGGGTGCTGATTGGTTGGCATTACTGCTGTTGACAGCTGATTGGTTGGCATTACTGCTACTGACCGCTGATTGGTTGGCATTACTGCTACTAACAGCTAATTGGTTGGCATTACTGTTACTGGGAGATGATTGGTTGGCATTACTGCTACTGACAGCTGATTGGTTGGCATTACTGCTACTGACAGCTGATTGGTTGGCATTACTGCTACTGGGTGCTGATTGGTTGGCATTACTGCTACTGGGTGCTGATTGGTTGGCATTAATGCTACTTGAGAGTTAATTGCTTACTGTTACTGGGAGATGATTGGTTGGCATTACTGCTACTGACAGCTAATTGGTTGACATTACTGCTACTGGGAGCTGATTGGTTGGCAGTACTTCTGTTGACAGGAGATGATTTGTATTGCTAAAGTACCTACTTAGCATTACTGCTACAAGTTCTAATTGGTTGACGTTACTGCTACTGAGAGCTGATTGGTTGGTATTACTGCTACTGAGAGCTGATTGGTTGGTATTACTGCTACTGAGAGCTGATTGGTTGGTATTACTGCTACTGAGAGCTGATTGTTTGGCATTAATGCTACTTGAGAGTTAATTGCTTAACATTAATGCTGCTGAGCTCTGGTTGGCATTACTGCTACAGAGAGCTGATTGACTGGCATGAGCTTACTGGCTGAGTGAAGCAATTAGCACTGTTAGAAACTTCTATAATTGAGTTTTAGAGCGATAGAAACTGCACTGCTGAAATATTTGATGCTTTTCTGTGTTTGGAACATTTCTCGATTAAAAAAATATGATTACGCTTTATGATTTCCAATTCACACTGGCTTTAATGGAATAACTCATGATGTCTTTGTGTAATGAAAATAATTAGCTGTTCTGCCTGTAGGGATTCAGTGAAATTGAGCATGAAAGGGAATAAAACTGGGGGAAAGTGTTGGGGTGGGCATCCTATCACTTTTAAAGACATTTTCCACAGAAAGACAACACACGCACAGGCAAACTCTCGAGGATGGGAGCACACGCAGAGTTCTAAGCAGCACGAAAGACTCAAAGCCTTGATTACACTCAAAGATCTCATTCTACTTTTACTTTGTTGTTCTGACTGCCTCAAGACCACGGCAGCTCCTTCCTCAAATCGCTTCTCTTTCTTCCTCAGCACGCACAGATGCATATTCCGAGCGCATCGCAAATCACACAGCCGTTCAGCTCAATAACACACAGAATGCCTCTGCAAATGAGCACCCATAAATGGAGGTGGTACTGAAGTAATGCTTAATGTACTGTGCTCTGTGCAGCTGCTGGCAAAACTACCCTGATGAGTCTAGATACTGAAGGTGTGGGACAATTTTGCACTCCCTCATCATCCACACAGCCCGCAGCGCCAGCAGTGGCTCCCTGCCCAGAAACGAACTCCTAAAGATGGGGGCCAAAGGAAGACAGACATGCTTTTGAGTCTCGCAGTGAAATGTCATTACAAGCACATGTGAAGTTACAAAGCACCGAATAAACAACACCAAATTGACCAAAATGGTACTTTAAAGGACATAATGGAGACAATAGAGCATAAGGGAGGAGTGACGAGATGTCCCTGTTCTTCAGGGTCAGTCCCCGTTTAGATGGACGGTCCCGGCTGGAGCTGTCCCCAAAAATCTCACAATTAAAAACATGCTGCAAAGTCCCAAGAAAGACCTAGCAGCAGAGTAGATGGGCTCAGGGAGGGTCCTAGCCAAAGAGGTCCCATGTAAAATGGTGTTTGGGGGGTGTTTTAATCACATGGGTTCTTTGGTTGAGGTGTCAGTAAATCTGAACCACAGTGCCCACCCTGAGCTGCTGGACTGAGCTGAGCCCCGGGGTTTGCCTTTTACTCATCATCCAACTGGGACACACAACATTCCTGTCCCTGTATTCCAAGATGACAGTTCTCACGTTCACAGGGCTGTAAATGTGACTGATTGGCAGGATAAACATTAGGGAGCATTCACACATCTGGACTGGCCTGCCAAACCATCAGATCTGAATCCTCTTGGAAATCTGTGGGACCTCCTGGAAAAATGAGTGAAACGCCAGGGAAGGCATCCAGCAAATATGGAGCAACTGCGCAATTCTTTGATGGAAGAGTGGCTGAACATTGCTCTGACCTACGTCTAGAAACTTCCAGTACATGCCAAATCCAGTCAAACAGCAGTTATTGATGCTCATTGATGCTCATGGTATTACACGCTATTAGCATTACCGCTGCTGAGGGCTAATTGGTTGGCTAGTTAGTCAACACTTAGTGTAAAGAGTAACCCTAACGCCAGTGTGTAGTGGGAAGAGGACCGTCCATTGTGGAGAGTCTTTCTCAAGACAATGTGGCTTAATAAACATTTCTGAAACATCATATAGGCAGTTTATTGTCAAATATGTTTTACCATCATGAACTCAAAGACTGAAAGGTAACGATCTGAATGTGGACCACAGAGCTCAGTTTTCAACATTACACTTCAGTTGGTGAATACAACAAGCCTTTTTTCCACACGTCTTACATTCAGCATCAAAAGCATGTCTTATCCGACAGCCTGTCTGCGTAAAGGCAGCTACGTATGTGAGGGGAAACGCTTTTCATGCACTTGCTCTCTCAAAAACAACTTCTCTGGATAGTCATTGCTGGGATGTACTGTCAGGAAGACAGTGGGAAGAGCTGAGCTGACTATTGTGTAAATCACATCAGCATTGTTTACATTGCCAGCAGAGCTGGAGTAGACGTTCCTCAGCAGGTTCTTTCAGAAGCTGAGCAGATGGTTTTATACACAGGGGTATTGCACTCTTTCGGTTCTTAGATTATAGGTTTAAGGCAATGATTATGTGAAGGTTGCGCTGGGTGTGATGTGTCATGTGGGTTTGTGCGTCCCAGTTATCTAAAAGTTACTCTGCAAAGTTGTAGCTGTTTGTTTAACTCTGCAGGAGCTACAGGTGATTGGGTTTACGTGTACAGAGCTGTGGCAACCAAGGAGAAATCAAGTACACTGAAGCAGGGTTAAATTTAAATATATATTTAAAAATCATGTTAAATATAATATAATAGTATACATCCTTACACTCATGATTAATGTGCTGAAAGTGCTCTATGTGTGTATATATGTTTATATATTAACTATGTACTTAGTATGCTTATCTATTTATATGTAAGTGCTAGTTAAATAGAACCAATAGTACTTAACTGTTTAACTTGGCTATACTTAAGTACATATTAAAGTTCATTTCTAGTACATTAAAATATGCTTTTCTCTCTCTCTCTCTCTCTCTCTCTCTCGCTCTCTCTCTCACACACACACACACATACACACACACACACACACACACACACACACACACACACACATATATATATTACTTAATGAGTTTTATTATTACTTAATGAGTATTATATAATATTTATATATATATATATATATACACACATATATATATACACACATATATATATATATATATATATATATATATATGTGTGTGTGTGTGTGTGTGTATGTGTGTGTGATATATATATATATATATAGAGAGAGAGAGAGAGATCTATATATCTCAATTCAAATGTATTGACATTATACTAATACAGGGTTGTACAGTATAACAAAACACACTGTGTACTGTATATATATATATATGTGTGTGTGTGTGTGTGTGTGTGTGTGTGTGTGTGTGTGTGTGTATATATATATATATATATAGTGTAGTGCAGAGACAAATAGACAAAAACAGTGCGTGTAACAGTACAGTATGTGTATAGGACATGTGCAGAGAGTAAGAGCAGTATCAGTAAGTTTGTGGTTGTAAACAGTATAGATATATAAGGTGTACAGTGCAGGTGGGAGAATAGCAGCTTAACAGCTAAATTGCTTAGTACAGATGTTCAGTAGGCCTATAGGTTAATAAATATAGATAAATAAATACACAGCTGGATGTTCAGGTATACAGGTTAAGTTAAAGTGCTGTGCAAACAGTCCTGTGAGGTAAGGGAGCCCAGTGTGTGCTGGGGGATCCTGACTAGAAATCAGGGGCAGTCTTTTTAGATAGATATGTATAGATAGATGAAATAATTGAAACTGAAATAATTACATAGTAATTAATTATGGGATTGCAGTGCTGTTGGGATGTAACCAGGATCAATAAATGCTACATTTAGACTGATATGATCAATATTTACTGAGCTACACATACAGAAGTCTGGTCTCTCAGTATGGCATCGGGCCACCATGCCGCTGACCATGGTGCCTCCACACACGGATTCGTTGGTTGTCTCCAGCGCCCTGTGTTCAAAGAGATTTTGGAATAAATGGCTGAATGTGGTGTGAATAAGGCTGCACCAAAGAAAACACACCCTGACACCATAAAGTTTAAAGAAACCCAGGATGTGAACAAAAGAAGTGGCCATGGCTGAGCTACATGCCCTTATTACAGCCAGTTTGATCATGTGTGAGGATTCGACAGGTTGGCTGTCAGTAACCTGAGCTTGTTGCTGATGAAGATGAAACTCAAACCAGGTCAGATTAGGACTGCAATCTGGTGTAGACAGATCACATTCGAAAGACTGAGTTTGATTCCATTGGTGCAAAAGCCTGCTGGTGTTCACTGACCACCGCAGAGCCCATGTGTTTGGATGGCAGTGCCAGCACTCTACATGCTGACTACAGCTGCCAGAGATGGCGAGAGAAAGCCATCAGCGTTGTCTTTTACTGCCACTTACTATGTACTAGCACTTTGTTTCTCCGTATACTTTATCACCCTGTTTTTCAATGGTCAGGACCCCCACAGGACCACCACAGAGCAGGTATTATTAGGTAATGGATCATTCTCAATACTGCAGTGACACTGATGTGGTGGTGGTTGTGGTGTGTGAGAAAGCAGTTAGCCTTTTCCTCCGCTGCTTACCGTCCCTCTCCAGTCTTGCCTGTTCACTCTTTTTAAAGGTGACCCCTGCTGCCAAAAAACAGGATCAGCTGGCTCTCATCAAAGGTAGTGCCTAAACTGGGAGGGGAAAACGAGCTTGCTGTTCCACCTCCTAGTCGCCATTCCTGTGCTGGAGCTTAGTTACCGGGATCAAACGTCAGGCATAATACAGTGTTCCTGCTGCAGAACCAGGAGGCAGGGATTCTGGTACAGCCACCATCCCTACAGCTCTCTTTGTGTTCCCGTCGTCTCTTGTGGCTGCTGATGGCCTCCTGCTGATGGCCTCCTTTAGCCTTCTCTGGCAGCTGTCGTCATGGCCTTCCCGCCTCTTGCGGCTCCGACTCTAATTTGTGCTTGATGCATATGGTTTCTGCCTATCAGAATCCCTTTCCGATCTTAAAATTTTATAAATGAATAAGCGGTCTCTGACTTATGCACAAAGCTGCATGTTTGTGTGCACAGGTAAGGGGGTTGTGAAAGGCGAAGAGAGGATAAAAAAACAATGACAGTGGTGTACAAAATCGATGTAAACCTGCACTACACCATGAATTTGGGTAACACACTGCCAGACAAATGAACTGAGCAGCGCTCTATAGGCCAGCAGGTGAGCCACCAGCTGTAGAGGTGATTTTGCATACAAATGTCCAGCTGCCTTTCACAGGCCACACTGGAACAAGGGTTTCTGCTAGAAAGTCCAGAACCAGCCGATTCTGAGATGGCTTCTTCCCCCACGTCGTCAGGCTGCTGAACAGCCAGTAGTGCTGATGCATCGGTTAATGGGACTGTCACTACACGTATCACCTAAATCATCATCATGATGGTCTCCATGGACAATCCACACCCCCTACTCTCACCATCACTCTGTAAACTTTAACTCTGTAAACTTTACGTTTAGCACATGTATACCTGCACCCTGCACATGTAGACTGATTTCCTATTACCTATATATCTTTGATCCATGTATTGTATATCTGTAACAAATATATACATATATATATATATATATATATACACACATGCACACACACACTTGTATATACATATACAGCTCTGAAAAAAAAATAAGAAGCCGCCTCAAAATGATCAGTTTCTCTAGTTTACATATTGTAGGTATGGGTTTGACCAAAATCAGCAGTTCTGTTTTATTATATACACTACTGGAAACGTGTCTTTTAAATTCCATATCAGATATTGTATTTTAGTATTGTATTTTTATTTAGAAAATGACTGATGGTCTAAATAACAGAGAGACCTCCAGAAGCCTGTTTCAAACCGTCCTCGCTGTGCACCGCTCGCCAGTCTCTCTGTAGGTCACTTGAGGTCATCTTACGGTGGTTAAGGGACATTGGAATGAGGTGGCGCTCATCACGGTCAGTAGAGAGTGGGGTTGGCCCTCTGCCAGTCTGTAGCTGTGTTGTCCTGTGTGTTTGCAGCTTGACCAGACGCTCACTGTATCTGCCAGTAAAGCTAGAACCCAACCTTCTGTTCCTCACTAAGAACCTTTCGCTTCAGCTCTTTTGGCATTATTGTATTTTGACTACACGTAATGTTTGAGTAGTACTAGCACTGCTTTAGCCATCCAGCTGGTTCTATAAGGAGGGAACAGTGATGACAGTAGCAGTGGAGTTCATTCTGTTGCTCGTTAGGATTGGACTGGTTCAGGTGATCACCTAGTCAGCATCTCATTGAGAAGAATGAGGTGTATCTGTGATGGAACGGCTGCTGTACATGTGAAGATGCTGAGTTAAGAAAAAACAGGAGTGGTCTTTTATGTTTTCCAGAGCTGTACATATGTATACATCCTCTGTATACCTCCTGCATCTCTTTCATCTACCTCAAACTCCACTGCATATGGAAATGTGTGTTCATCTGTGTGTATTGTAACGAATGGAAGTATGGTGTTGGGTGGGTGCTCTCATAGATGAGGTGGATGCTTAGCTTCCATGAAGAGAGACGCAGGGAACAGGTCGTAAAGGGGTTTCGGAGCCAGTTTAATGAACACTGAGAGCACCGAGACTTCACTCATCACAAGTTCCCAGATAACACCAGCTGGAGGACCCAGCCTACAACCTAGTACAGTTCACCACACGCACATTCTATTCCGTGCTTTCCTCCACACTCTCCATTATTCGCTCCGGCTCTCCACCGTGCACATGCGCACTGCACCTGCCTTAAAGTGACCCCTACAGTATCATGCCTTCTATATATAACTTCATATCACTGTTATTTAAAACCATATACTCAATTAAACAGAGTTATTCTGGTGTTTATGTGACGGCAGAAGGACTAAGCAGAAGGACGCTTCCAGATCTAAAAGCTATAGTACATCAGGTCAGTGATGGAAAGAAAAACACTGAAGCTAATAGATTGATAATAGCGATAGCGAACATAATTGACAGGAGATGAAGCCAAAAACCGAAAGGGCAGTTCCAAACCAGCAATCAGACAAAAGAGGATGACAAAAGCAGAAACCAAATTTGATACACCACATGAATAAACCTTGACAGAAGCCAAATGAAGGAGTGTATACATACTGACATGTGTACAGAGCAAGATGTGAATACAATCAGTCCTCTGGGGAATAGAATCGAGAAGGCAGTTCATGATAGGTGGATAGCGAGCATGTGGTAATCATCACCTGAGGACATCATCTGAGGTTGCACAGTGGGAAATGTAGTCCATGGAGTTGACCGAGGCAGGAGGAGAGCATGGAGGCGTGTCATTATAGTACTGTGTATAAACAGGGGTTGGACAATGAAACTGAAACACCTGGTTTTAGACCACAATCATTTATTAGTGTGGTGTAGGGCCTCCTTTTGCGGCCAATACAGCGTCAGTTCGTCTTGTGAATGACATATACTGCGTCCTGCACAGTGGTCAGAGGGATTTTAAGCCATTCTTCTTGCAGGATAGTGGCCAGGTCACTACGTGATGCTGGTGGAGGTTCGTCCTTCTTGGTGGTATGCTGACATTACCCTGGATACCGTGGCTCTTGATACATCACAAAGACTTGCTGTCTTGGTCACAGATGCGCCAGCAAGACGTGCACCAACAGTTTGTCCTCTTTTGAACTCTGGTATGTCACCCATAATGTTGTGTGCATTGCAGTATTTTGAGCAGAACTGTGCTCTTACCTGCTAACTGAACCTTCACACTCTGCTCTTACTGGTGCAATGTGCAATTAATGAAGATTGGCCACCAGGCTGGTCCAATTTAGCCATGAGACCTCCCACACTAAAATGACAGGTGTTTCAGTTTCATTGTCCAACCCCTGTATATTGTCGTTCCCACTTTAGAGTAAGGCTACCTTTATAAAGGATTTAGAAATGGTTTACTAATAGGTTACTATTGGTTATTAATTAGGTCATTAACACTTTACAAATGATTAATAAGCAGTTATAACACATTATTAAAAAGAGCTCCACCATATGATGCACGTGAATATGTGTTGAAGCTGACAGGGCTATGTGGATTGATGGAAAAGACAAAGTAAGATTAGTAAACATCAAAATCTGAGTTTTAACAGTATAACAGTATGTGTGCTCACTGTTAGGCTAATAACAAGTCACTGTTGTCCATCTTAATTATGTGTTGTAACTGCTTATTAATAATTTTAATGTGTTTATGGCCTCATTAATAACCATTAGTGAACTCATTTTAAACCACCCATAGACTCTTTATAAAGGTAGCCTTATTTTAAACTGGTACCTTATTGTCTAATGTGTATTATGTGTTTTGACGCAACCAAGATTTTCACTCTCCTGCACACCTGTGTAATTTTGCACACCTGTGTCAATTTGATTTGATTGGATTTGATTGGCCCAACCTTTGGGACCTAGAGGGCTTTGCAGAGGACAAGAATCCTCCCGGCACCTCCAAACATGCAACAGGCTTGTTTCCCACTTGAGTTTAAAATGCTTTCCCTGCAAACAAAATAAATGTTTCAAAACCGTGTCAACCAAAACATGTTCAATCGAAACACGGCCGCGCCTCAGTGCAGTCCATCAGCAGCCACAGATACCTCCAGCACTAGTTTATGGTTCTTGGTATTGATCTGCCTCCGTGGCACTGCTCCTCTAAAGCTCCAGTCTCATGGATTCAAACGTGAAGAGAATGCTTTGCTAAAGTATTGATGGGCCGTAAGTTAAAGAAGTTCTGAGACACGGTGCTGTGGAGTCAGTCTGAAAGTGCGGATTCTGTTTAGGAGTCGATGAGAATGGAGCATAAAGGTGGCAGTAAGTTACATCTACACATACTCAAACGATATGCTACATGCTGTCGTCTTGCAATAGGTGCAGTGGAGATAAAGGGACGAGTATATGACCCAGTGAACAGTTTCAAAGTTTTGTGTGCCAACCTGGTCCACCATGCTAGCATGTGTTATGGAGATGGTTGGCGGATGGTTGGCACAATGTTAAAAGGCTAGATGTACATATCCTTGTATCCACACACCATAAAGGACACTCTGTAGTTCTATAGTTCCAGACTGTAGTCCATCTCTTCCTCTGTATACTCTATTACCCTGTTCATCAATGGTCAGGACCCCCACAGGACCACCACAGAGCAGGGATTATATAGGTGGTGGATCATTCTTAGCACTGCAGTGACACTGACGTGGTGGTGGTGTGTTAGTGTGTGCGGTGCTGGTGTGAGTGGACCAAACACAGCAGTGCTGCTGGAGTGTTTAAACACTGTGTCCACTCTCTGTCCACTCTATTAGACACTCCTACCTTGCTGGTCCACCTTGTAGATGTACAGTCAGAGACGATAGCTCATCTGCTGCTGCACAGTGCAGTGTTGGTCATCCTCTAGTCCTTCATCAGTGGTCACAGGATGCTGCCCACAGGACTCTGCCCACAGGATACAGCCCCCGAGAACACTGCCCACAGGACACTGTTGGCTGCATAGTTTTGGTTAGTGGGTGTTTCTTAGTCAGGCAGTGACAATGGGGTGTCCAGCTGCACCGCGGAATCGGCAGCCACTCGCACTGAACACAGCCCAAATGTCCAAAAGTGGCCGCAAACACAGCTCTCAAAATCAGTTACAACCCCTTTTCTCAATCGCCCACAGACATGGGCAGTCAGAGACCAAACCCCCCACGAAGAGGGCACGAAGCGTTGGTCATGTTCCTGCTACTGTATCCACTCTTATAAAAATAGCTTCAACCGCTCCTGCTTCATTTTTCAAATGGCTAACTTCAATTAATCACTTTCTCACTCCAGTGTCCCAACTGAACAAACCAAGATAAAAATCCATCTGGAAATGGCGTCATAACTGATGATACATGACCCTGGGAGCTGAACCCATTTGTGGGCAGGTTATTAGATTCTCTACATGCTTCTCCTGAGTTTGCACATGAGAAATGCCATGTTTGGAGAGAGCCATACTCTCAGAGAGGTCTTTAAACCACGGCGGAAACATAGCATTGTGAAAGGAACAGTGACCATGGAAACTCGTTGCTGGACATAGCTGAAAAACCCCTAATACTTACCAGGAGAAGCAGAGCGGATCTAAAGTATTGCATTATGGAGACAGGAAAGACGTTTCTCATGGCAACCCGTAATCCCTAGTAGCACAGAGCAGGTGGATTATCAGTGTTCTGAAAGGAACCAGACATGGTCACTAATATCTGGCTCCACAGACCCTAAACCTGTGGCATCAGTGGCACAAAGAAGCTCTGTAGGATGGCGAGGGAGAAGCCTTTAGATGAACCAAAACTCAGAGATAACCCATCATAATACCCAAACATAATAAAGATAACCCATCCCAGCTCTGGTCATAACATGGACAATAATAATAAAGGCTTGTGGTGAATGTAAACCCACTTCATTATACAGCTATGTATATATTATTGTCTTTGTTCTGCCCCTCCTTGTGAGAAGTTACAAGCTCGGCAGACAGACAACAGGTTTCCCAAGAAAAGCCGGATGCCGAAATTCTTTTCAAAGCTTTACTTAGGATTCACTGTAAAACTGTAAAGCAAACATACAAAATATAACTTAAGAACTTTAGTTACCTGGGTGCATTTACGTAACACTGTACATTTAAAACGAATAGAAGCGGAATTGTTAGCTTAATGCTAACTTCTATGGAAAAATCCACACAGACGCTAGCGGTTAGCATTTACAAATTAAGCCGACATATAGAACTATTTTTCGTTCATGAATCAACGTTTACATCAGAAATAGACTTACTATAGAGTTACACCGCAACTGAACATTAAAATACCCACAGCCAAAAGATTTTCTGGCCATACAACGCAGAGTGAAACACCCATGACTGTTCGGTTTCTAAATGACCTACGGCAACTCTAAAGGTACAAATGAAGTGTACTGCAGCACATCCTGACCGCTAGGGGTCTCCCTTTGCCCAAAGTTAACAACAGAACATCAGTCTTATCTACTCTCAGTGGTTCTTCCTAATACGCTTTGGAAGTTCTTCCTTTTCTGTCCCGGTTCCTCTAAGTTTTTCCTCGTCATGCGCTTTGGACATTTTTCCTTTTCCCGCAGTAGTTCTTCCTCATGCGTTTTGGAAGTTATTCCTTTTCCATCTTGGTTCCTCTTTCAGCATTTACTTCCTCGTACTTTGAGGGAATTCTCTCTTTTGAACCTTGGTTCCTCTCGTTGGTTCTGCCTCACACACTTATTTAAAGTTATTCCTGTTCCGTCTTGGTTCCCCTTGATAATGTCTTACTTTCTTACTTTTAGAAAGTTTTCCCTTTCGAATCCTGGTTTATCTCAATGGTTCTTCATGGTGTAGGAAGTCTTCTCTTTTCATTTCTAGTTTTTCCATTACATCCTCTCCTCCCGCCCTATAGGAGCACCTTGTAGTTCTACAGGTACAGACTGTAGTCCAGCTGTTTCTCTCTATACTTTAATACCCTGTTCTTCAATGGTCAGGACCCCCACAGGACCACCACAGAGCAGGTAGTATGAATGATCGTCTCTGACTGTCCATCTACAAGGTGGACCAGCAAGGTAGGAGTGTCTAATAGAGTGGACAGTGAGTGGACACAGTGTCTAAACACTCCAGCAGCACTGCTGTGTCTGATCCACTCACACCAGCACCACACACACTAACACACTACAACCACGTCAGTGTCACTGCAGTGCTGAGAATGACCCACCTCCCACACCGACCTGCTCTGTGGTGGTCCTGTGGGGGTCCTGACCATTGAAAAATAGGGTGATAAAGCATACAGAGAAACAGATGGACCACCTAGTGAAATGGTGACCAGGTAGAAGGTGACCTTGAACAAGATGTGAAGATTCAAGCAGCTGAAATGATATCTCAGCATAAATCATGGTTAAGGAATGATGTTTTATAGGTGCGGAAGCCCCAGGGACGTGTGGTTGGAGCAAACCTGGTGGGAAGATTGTCTGAAGAGAGAAGAATATGATAAGAAACAGATTTTTCCTCCCTTCATGCAAATGGGATGCAAATATTATGTTTTTGTGATGGAGAAGTGCGCGAGCATGTAAACAAAAGTGTTCCGCGTGTATTGTTCCCAGCTAATTTAGTGACAGTGTCTAAGCAGCTGACAGTCTCGGGAGCTGAGCAGGAACTTGCTGTCTCTGAGTAAAGGAAGGAGTTCCGCTGAAAGGACACTGCAAGGCACAAACCTGTCAAAGCATTGTTCACATCACTGGCATACAGCAGTCTGCTGTGTATCTGCACCTTCAGTCATATTGCAAAAACGAGAACCTGTAGTGCTTCTACTTCACTCTGATATTTCAGTACACGGCTGAATAGCTGCCGAGTGCACAGCACAAAGATCAAATGCAAATTAGAAGTTATTTTTTAATTACTTATGCAGTTTGGGAGTTATTCCTTTTCTGTCTTGGTTCCTCTCAGCGGTTCTTCCTTATGCACTTTGGAAGGTTTTCCTTTTCTGTCTTGGTTCCTCTCAGCGGTTCTTCCTTATGCACTTTGGGAGTTGTTCCTTTTCTGTCTTGGTTCCTCTCAGCGGTTCTTCCTTATGCACTTTGGAGGGTTTTCCTTTCTGTCTTGGTTCCTCTCAGCGGTTCCTCCTCATGCACTCTGGAAGGTTTCCCTTTTCAGTCTTGGTTCCTCTCAGCGGTTCTTCCTCATGCACATTGGAAGGTTTTCCTTTTCTGTCTTGGTTCCTCTCAGCGGTTCTTCCTCATGCACTTTGGAAGGTTTTCCTTTCTGTCTTGGTTCCTCTCAGTGGTTCTTCCTCATGCACTCTGGAAGGTTTCTCTTTTCAGTCTTGGTTCCTCTCAGCGGTTCTTCCTCATGCACTTTGGAAGGTTTTCCTTTCTGTCTTGGTTCCTCTCAGCGGTTCTTCCTCATGCACTCTGGAAGGTTTCCCTTTCTGTCTTGGTTCCTCTCAGCGGTTCCTCCTCATGCACTCTGGAAGGTTTCCCTTTTCAGTCTTGGTTCCTCTCAGCGGTTCTTCCTCATGCACATTGGAAGGTTTTCCTTTCTCTCTTGGTTCCTCTCAGCGGTTCTTCCTCATGCACTTTGGTAGGGTTTCCCTTTCTGTCCTGGTTCCTCTCAGTAGTTCTTCCTCATGCACTTTGTGAGTTATTCCTTTTCTCTCTTGGTTCCTCTCAGCGGTTCTTCCTCATGCACTTTGGAAGGTTTTCCTTTCAGTCTTGGTTCCTCTCAGCGGTTCTTCCTCATGCACTTTGGAAGGTTTTCCTTTCTCTCTTGGTTCCTCTCAGCGGTTCTTCCTCATGCACTTTGGAAGGTTTTCCGTTTCTGTCCTGGTTCCTCTCAGTGGTTCTTCCTCATGCACTTTGGAAGGTTTTCCGTTTCTGTCCTGGTTCCTCTCAGTGGTTCTTCCTCATGCACTTTGGAAGGTTTTCCGTTTCTGTCTTGGTAATAACAGAACAAATGCTCGCAGGTAATCTATACACTCCACAATCTTGGTCCTACTGGGAACTACCACTGTGCAGTGCCCTCTGTTCATGTTGGATCCCTGAATAGCACCAAGAAGTCTGAACGGAACCAATTCAAGAACCGGGGACCTTTTGGTCAAAAACCGCGATTAGTGGTTCTTTCTCACGTTGGTAGTCTTGGTTCCTTTGAGCGTTTCTTCCTCATGATTTCAGGGAGCTTCCCCTGTTGATTTCAGGTTCCTCTCAGTGTTTCATACTCTTATGGAGATTCTTCTTTCGGTTCTAGTGTCTCTCTATGGTTCTTCTTTCAAGTTCTTGTTCCACTGGGTCATTCTCACTCTCCTAGGGAGTTTTTCCTGTCACTCTTGCCCTCGGCTTGCTCATTAAATGAATGGCATTCTGTAAAGTAGCTTTTAAGACAGCATCTGTTGTAAAAATAAATAAATAAATAAAATCTGTGTGCAAATAAATTTGAATTGAATTAAATTGAGCTTGAAGCTGTGGGCCCATAGCAAACCACATGCTGATCATTAGTGTACCTTTCATTGGAGCTGCTATCCAGGGGCAGATAACGAGAACCTGTGCCACTGAAACAAGCTGTGATTTAGTCATTAGCATGTGTTTGCTAAGGCAGCAGAGAGGAGTGCTGAGAGGTCTTTGATGGGGAGTTTGACAGCAGGTCTATCAGTGTATTGCCAGAGCCCTCACGTCTTCTGTGGCATTTTCACACATATATGCTCACTACTGATCCAAATCATCCACATATGCCAGATTCATGAGCCATTTGAATATTCATAAAAGACTAACAAGACTCGTCAATGCCATTCTGAGTCACCCCATGTCTAGCACAAAACCACTGTAGTCTTTGGTGACGGTGACGTGGTGTTAAGGGCAGCTGCCATAACGGTCTGCGTGCATGTAGTCATGCATCGTGCAGCCGTCTACCAATGCTGCTAGCACTACTAGCAAGACTCATGGAGGGCATCACTGCTCACTGAACGTCTGAAATTGTGGCTGTTGGATCACTCTGTGGGGAAATTCGTTAGGTGTCCCTCTCTGTGGTTTGTTAAGGTCTCCCAGAACCTTCATGTTGCTGTTGCATGTCTTCTTATATCCCCTGCTGCCAACAGAGTGCTATGGTAGTATCCACACAACCCGTATGGCTCACAGTGCGTTGATAACACTATCCTGCTTCACGGCGCCCTTCAATGCAACCTCTCTTCAACTCCTCCAATTCCTTAAATTGCTTTTTAACTTTTCTCTGAGGTTTAATTCACTTACCCAACAGGCCTTGCCTACGTCACATGTGTGGTCAAGCGTGGTCTCGGCAAGCAACAAACCATGGTGCATCCATTCCTCAACGGGCAGTGCTCCAGTCCTCCACCACCATATGGTAGCGCTCTCAACACGGCATCAATGGCGAATGCTCCCAAATGCTACAGGTAGCGCTAAGGCACTGCTGGTTGCCTTCCAGCTGTGTGATGTAGCTCTTCCATTGTGAGTGTAGCATGTCGCAGTGGCGATTACACAGCATCCAACGGCCCAGTAAACACACATACCATGGGCAGTTCTCCATTGCGGTGCAGAGAAGCATCAGGGCAGAGACAGGCTGAAGGCTTTGTCCTTCTTCCTACCACAGCAAATCTCCTCACAGCTCACGGCATTGCTCCATGGTGGCAACAAAGCTCCCTTGTCTGCTACCCGCTGCACAGCACCCCACAGACAGCAACGAGATCACCTAGCTGATTCACCGATCCTGGCTCTTGGCAAGACTTGCTTCCTCCGGCCCCCAGCCTTACCATCAAGCTTCCTTACGTCAACGCTGACCTTCAGCCTCGCCAGACCATCTCTCAGCCGGCCTCTGCCGTCAAGCCTGGCTGCAGTTTGATGGGTTTACGTAATAGGAAGTAGGCACTGCAACCTTTTTGCCTCGCTGTGACATGAGGCCGTCTTATCCTGAACATTTGTCTGAAGTGATTCAGTTGGTTATGGGAGAAATTAATTATAGGAGGTCACACTTATCCCTCTCTCTCTCTCTCTCTCTCTCTCTCTCTTTCTTTATCTCAGTATCTTTCCTGTTTGTTTGCCCATACTTTGACTGATAGGCTGAAAAGTAAAGGCTTATGAGTTTTATCAGCTGAGAACAGGTGCTGTGAAAGACTATAATGTCCCGACCAATATTACCCTGATCTGTTCTAGGCATGGAACCAGTATTAGAACATAGGATTGTTTGTCTTTATGGTTAGATAGCAGATACTCCTAAATGCATTACACTCGTATGCATTATACAGACTGTCACTATAGCATTCAACTGCATTCTCAAAATGAAAGCTTTCCAAATGATTCTTTGCCTAGGTGTATAACAAGTGTATATGTGTTTGCCTGTTTAACCTTTAAACTATTGGTTCTTCAATGATGGAAAACAGTTTACGACCCAGTTTAGTGTTAGGCAGCTCAAATAGCCTGAACCATTAAATTACAGGTTTGGTTGGCAGTTTTCATAAACGCTTTATTGTCAGTTTCACCAACCTCTAAATATACTGCTCACATTCATTAAAGGAATAGCTGCACCTAGAAGAAAGTGTGGGAATGCAGTGCTGTAGGGAAGGAAAATAAAGGTGACCAGGATCAATAAATGATGATAAATTTAGACTGACATGATCAATATTTATTGAGCTACACATACAGAAGTACAGGGGTTGGACAATGAAGCTGAAACACCTGGTTTTAGACCACAATCATTTATTAGTATGGTGTAGGGCCTCCTTCTGCGGCCAATACAGCGTCAGTTGGTCTTGGGAATGACATATACAAGTCCTGCACAGTGGTCAGAGGGATTTTAAGCCATTCTTCTTGCAGGATAGTGGCCAGGTCACTACGTGATGCTGGTGGAGGTTCGTCCTTCTTGGTGGTATGCTGACATTACCCTGGATACCGTGGCTCTTGATACATCACAAAGACTTGCTGTCTTGGTCACAGATGCGCCAGCAAGACGTGCACCAACAGCTTGTCCTCTTTTGAACTCTGGTATGTCACCCATAATGCTGTGTGCATTGCAGTATTTATAGCAGAACTGTGCTCTTACCTGCTAACTGAACCTTCACACTCTGCTCTTACTGGTGCAATGTGCAGTTAATGAAGATTGGCCACCAGGCTGGTCCAATTTAGCCATGAGACAGGTGAAATTTCAGTTTCATTGTCCAACCCCTGTAAGTGCCTCTCAGTATGGCATGGGGCCGCCATTCTGTGATAATCCATCCCATGCAGCTTGAATATTCTCAGTTCCTGTAGATTGTGCTGTAGGGGTTTGGCAACAGGACCACATACAGCTCAGGGGGAGCACCTTGACTGGAAAATGGATCAGCCGTTAGCTTCTCTGATAACAGAGCAGGCGTATGGTAGCATGCATGATCTAATCTAATTGCACAGAGAGCAACTCCACAGCAAGACTGTGCTGCAGGCCTCAGCTGTGACCAAGCCAAGTCAAAAGCCACTTTTAAAAGCCATTGCTGGATGTACAGTTGCAAATCCGCTGCATTTGTAGCACTTCAGTGAAAAAGCAGTATCTCTGTACCGGAAAGTCTACTCCACTGCTGCTAGCTTCCACCCCTGGAAGATGAGCACTCACCCGGGGCAACACCATTCTCTGCTGCATCTGGGACTGCATGCAGGACATGAAAGAGAAGCCTTTGTGTCGCACTGCCTCAATCCTTTCTCTAGCTTGGGCTCCGGGTCTACTCTCTCTGTGCTTCTTAATACCACAGCAGGCTAAACCTTATACTCATTTTAGCTTAGCAAGAAACTGCACGACCAAAAATGCTGAACAAATATAGACTTTTTATTTTGTTTAGAATCAGTAGGAGGCTATAAAGTCTGCCAGCACTCTGACTGTGACTTACATTGAAGGTAAACAAGTTTTCAGGCACCTTGTTTTTGTTTTTTATTGTTATTTATACCTCCGCTGCATATATCCACACACGTCTTTTAACTTTTTTACTCATAAACATGAACATAAAACTAAATTTGTATGGAAAAAGTATTTAGACACTGCAAAATCCACCATTAATGTGACCCACATGTGAGCATCCTAATCAGTATTGACAAATAAATGAATTATGTGCATCATAAATAGCAAATAAACCAAACAAGCTGTCACTGCAATGGTGGTATACTCTGAGCAGCTCTCTGCTGTTTTTATTAGAATGAGATGAAGATAAGAAAGGGTCTGATTCTTTGTTTTTGACTTTTATGCGTCATTTGAACACATCAGCTGCTGTTTACATTGTGTAAATCTCATTATGAATGGACCAACAGAAATGCCTACCTAAAATTGCTTGGGAAAAAATTTGGGTTCATTGACTTACATTCAAATGAAACTAGAATTTTGCCCTCTCCTTTAAAGTTGCCATTTGGAGACATTCAGAGATCTTTACCAGTGTTTGAGCCAGCTCACCTTCACTCTGTCAATCAAACTTAAGTCAAAATGAATTAGTAGTGGGAAGGTGGCTAATGTGTATGGTGAATGTAGT
This sequence comes from Prochilodus magdalenae, assembly GCA_024036415.1. NCBI lineage: Eukaryota > Metazoa > Chordata > Actinopteri > Characiformes > Prochilodontidae > Prochilodus > Prochilodus magdalenae. Next base: position 239,247 of record JAMWET010003674.1, on the reverse strand, counting down.
GTTAACGGTGGCTTGTAAACCTGCTCGGGTTTGGGTGCTGCCTACCGGATGGCAGTAACTTGCAAAGTCTATCCCTGGGGTGGCTATGGTCAGCGAGGATCCACAGTGACTTCCTCCTATAGGGGTCCTGGCCTGGATGGCTGATAGCACAGACCTGGTAATACATTGTTCCCAACTGAACTGTGTGTGAGTTTTGGAGTAGAGGGTGGTGCAGCTGCCGTAGCAGGCCATGATGATGTCTGTAAGGAAACTCTAGAAGTTGCTGAGTGTATGTCATAAGCCGCTGGAGGAGGAGGAGTCTCTGTCTTGCTGTCCTTGTGACCACACTGACGTGCCGTGAATTGTTCAGTCCCTTATTGATATTAATTCTCTGGAATTTGAAGCAGATGACCAACTACTCTTTGCACAATATGGATGGGGGTCTGACCCACGCCCTGCAGCCTCCTGATGTCCACGAGTAGCACCTTGGTCTTGCTTATGTTGAGCAGGCTGTTGTTATCACTGTGTTGTCAGGGCTTTCACTCCTGCTCTTTGACTGAGGGTCACTTTCATGTGGGGTTCTAGATTGGATACGTATCTGATTCGAGAACATGCAACATGAACATACAGGCGCCTAGATCAGATATGTGTAATTTTCAAATAAGGTCCTAGATCAGATACGTATCCCATCTAGGGTCAGTTTCATATGGGGTTGTAGATCGGATATGTATCCCAAGTAGGGTCACTTTCATATAGGGTTCTAGATTGGATACGTATCCAATTCGAGAACATGCAACATGAACATACGGGTGCCTAGATCAGATATGTGTCATTTTCAAATAAGGTCCTAGATCAGATACGTATCCCATCTAGGGTCAATTTCATATAGGGTTCTAGATCGGATACGTATCCCAAGTAGGGTCAATTTATATAGGGTTCTAGATTGAATACGTATCCGATTCGAGAACATGCAACATGATCATACGGGCGCCTAGATCAGATATGTGTCATTTTCAAATAAGGTCCTAGATCAGATACGTATCCCAAGCAGGGTCACTTTCATATAGGGTTCTAGATTGGATATGTATCCGATTCGTGAACATGCGACATACACGTTCAGATTGGATTTCATGTGGGCTTTGTTTCAGAGCACATGCAGCATCATTCAGCATTAATGAGGCAGCAGAGATGCATGTTTTTCATTGGACAGCGATGATATGACAATAACACATGGATAACAGAGCTTTACAGTGTCAGGACAGTACCTAATCAAATTGGAATCATTCATTTACCATTATTTGCTTTCTGGGCACTGGTCTGTTTACAGGGGGCCAATCGGTCTATCAAAAATCCTTCAGTATCCATCAATATTTCTCAAATGACAAGGGTTAGGGTACACATTTATCCCACAAGTCATGGAATAGCAGTATGTAACTTGATTATAAAATGGTGCTACCTTAGAGGATAGCTTGGGAATGTGCACACCAGTATGTGATGGGAGGTGTTAGCTTCTAGTGAGAATTGGTTTGAGGAGTATTCTGGAGTGTTCCGACAAATGGTGTGGCCTGTGTGTTCATCCATCATGCGCCCAAACAAGGCATTCCACATACGTAAATGAACACATCCAAGTCAGAGTCTTGAGAGTACTGAGTTGCTGTGGACAATGATGATATGACAATAATTCTTGGTTAACAGGCTGTCAAAGTGTCAGGACAGTGTATAATCAATCAATTATCAATATAATCAATCATTCATTTGCCATTTCTTGCTTCCTAACTCTCTCTGCTACTGCAGCTTTCCAAACACTGGTTTATAAGTAGGGAGCCAATCTGTCTATCAAATATCCAATCACTTGTCAAAACCTGTACAGTGACATGCTAAAGTCATGGGATAGCAGTATGTAAACTGATTATGAATTAGCATTACCTAAGGGGACCTCTTGGAAATGCTTGTGAGGTGTTGGCCAAAGTTGTCTGGCCCAAGTTGTCCGGAACTGGTTTGAGTAGTATTCTGGAGTGATCTGATGAACGATGTGGCCTACACGTTCACTCGACATGCCTAATCAAGTCATGACTCGTTTTAATTCTGATCATTTGCACCGCCTTGTCATGAGCACGCTGGCCAGTGTTCAACCCCACTCAACTGGTAACACCTCACAACTTATACAGGTCTGGGCATGTTCAAACCGTCCCTTGTGGTAACACCACTTCATGATCTATTTACATATGGCTATCCCATGAGGTATGTAAGTGATTTGATAGATAAGGGGACAGTACTAAGCTCTGCAGTAGTGTGGTTCTGCAGAACTGCAATCACATCACTGAAAGATGGATCACATAGCAGTTCGAGAGGAGTCTGTTCCAGACGAGGTTGTCAGCCTAACCTTTCTGCAACCCATGAATGATTCTGTGATTTAGGCCAGATACAAGGTGAAGCTCCCAACCAATGAAGCTAATGGCTAATTATGGCTGCAGGGAAAGGTGCTAGCTGGACTATTTGCGCCTCTACAGATAAGAATCGCTTTTTTATGGCATTGCAGTTCATACCATAATCCATACATGAAGAGTGCCGAGTTTAAGACACAATAAACCTGGTTGGGAAATTCTTAGGTTGTAGTGCTGTGTACTAACATTTTGGGTCCACCATCTTGGGTCAAAGGTTAATCAGACATGATGATTATTGTACACATTGGTGCAAATTCAAGGTGTGATGGAGGTGTTGGGCACATCACGCCACTTTCTGTCAAATACTCGTTATGTGCAAGGTCACTTCAGTCATGTCCTGTCGGTTCAGGGAATCAAACCGATGACCCTTCCGGTCCCTAACCTCCAACCCACCTCCAACCCCATTTCTTATCAATCGGTTTGAAGGTCCTGCTCTTGTTAAGGTCAGTTAAGGACAGGTAGCTATGAAGGCTCCTGGTCAGGAACATCATCTCACCACCTTTGCCTCGTCCTCCCTCTGGGGAAGAAAGCCAAACATGCGAAAGCCAAACAAGCGTTAACATGGCCACTTCTTCCCACCGCTGAGTAAAGGGATGTAGTTTGATGGTGAACTCAGTGTTTCTCCTAGATTGGTAAGCAGTGATAGGGAGCCCTTGCTTCTTATGATAGGGGTGGACACCACAGCTTTCTGGTGATAGCTTGCCCCCTATTGTTTGAAGTATGAATTTGAGAGGTTGTGTCACCTTACAAGTCTTTCCCCAAAGCACTGACAGTCGGTATATACTCCAGCCTTCCACTTACATCATCAGAAGGGGGCAGGGGACTGTTGTTTAGAGGGGACAGTAGGCATGTGTACGGATATAGTGAGGGTTCAGTGCTTTTGGACCTGAGTTGTGATTTTGGAAAGGTGCTTTTACTTTTTCTCGAATTCTCCAAAGAAAGACTATTTCCTTCAGACAACCCTATTCATCGGCTCTCCACCGCCATATAATATAACCACCCCTATGTTTGTGCCTAACCCTTTGCCCTGTGTCTTTTGAGAGGAAAGCTTCATGTTGTGAGGGCTTTAGTGATGCGGAGGGAAGAAGTGTGGAAATGAGAAAACAGAGAGGACAAAAGAGAAGCACTCGATTCCTGTAAATAATGCTGCAGCACTTCACCTCAGTGCCTGTATTAGATCAGCACATTTTCAGCTCCATTGCGTCCTGGAGAAGCCAGTGCAGTGGCGTAAGGAGCATGTTTTAGAGGCATCACTGACAGTAATGTGCCCTCACACAGACCAGCTATCAATGACTGGCATTCTTTTGGACCACAAGCACTCTTCCTGGCAATGAAACGATTTCACTGGCACTGTTGGGATGCTCTATGGGATGAAAGCTGATGTTTGGTATTCCACAATAAGATCAACAAACGCCCTAGATCCCTCAAACGCTTTGAGAAGCCGAGCTAGCTCTCCCACTGTGTAAAGCAAAAGGCTTTAAAATCAGGAAAATCAGCTCTGAGTAGATTACAAGCTTAACTTGGCCAAATTTGTTGCTGCTCAGTGATGCTCTTAATCTCTCCACAGCAAGAGGAGTCGCCCTTGCCCTCAGCTTCATTAGAGCTCTGGACCCAGCTATGTTTATGTTTCTGCTTCAAAGCTATTTCCATCACTGTACAAAATGGATTTTTCCACCTAGCTCTTCATATTAGCTGACTCTCTATAGCAAAACTCGTATTTATAATTCATATACACTCATCATCGAAAAATAGTTGCTCCCAGAAGGAATCAGTCGTCAGGGAAAAAACTTGGTGGGTAGGTTTGACATCATGTGACATGCAGATGATTCAAGTTTCATGCTCGGCCCCTACGCAAGGACGGGACGTCTTGCTGTACCTGACTATTTAAGGCCGTCCTGTTGCACATGCTATCCATTCTGACTTCTCCTGCTTGTGTTGGCATCTTTAGGAAGGGAAGGTTTGGCTCAGAGAAGAGTTCGAAAGCAATTTGAGCAGCTGGAAGAGATGGAGAGGGGTCGCATCATAGGGCTCCGGGAAGCGGAATGGACTTATCAGCATATAGCCTGCTACAAGTCATGCAGACACTACCATAGCACTCTACTGGTGGCAGTGGACAGAAGAATCTGGGAGACCTACATGCACCACAAATTGGGTGGACATTGGCATGTGTAGGGAGATGAGTCCCGCTCTCGTCTTGGTGGAGACGACCTTTGAATCCATGTGTGGAGGCACCGTGGTCAGTGCCAAGATGAGCAGACGTTTTGTCACACCTCCAGAAGGCCTGGTGTCACTCATGAACGATGTTATTTCCACTCATCATCAAAAGAATAGCTGCAGGAGTAGTGTCTACCAGTATGGCTTCAGGCCGCCATCTTTGCTAATGCAACATGCCAGAGGTCTGTCACGTGACAACAAACCGTTCATCTCGGTGCTGAACACGGTGCCTCCACACACGGATGCGTTGGTTGTCTCCACCAAGACTAAAGCGAGATTTACTGAAGATGACCCGCTGCCATTCTGAGTCACTCCATGACAGTCTGGCACGACACCGTTGCAGTCTTTGGTGATGTTGACGTAGTGTGAAGGACAGTAGCTGTAACGGTCTGTGTGCATGTAGTCCTGCGTCGTGCAGCCGTCTGCTAGTAGTGCTGGCACTAACAGGATGACTCATGGAGGCATCACTGCTCGGTGAATATCCGCAGTCGTGGCTGTTGGGTCGGTCAGGTACAGCGGTAAAGCCTGTCCATGCTGTCCACCTGAATTATTGGCAAGTCAAACCTACTCACCAAGTTTCATTTGTGTTGGTTGATTCCTTCCGGGTGTGGCTATATGTAAGCCGCTGGGCCAGATGGAATCAGTCCGAGTCAGTGCCAGTCAGCTTTGTGGAATTCTTCAGCATCTCTTCAACCTGAGTCTTAAACAAGAGCAGATGCCTGTGTTGTGGAAAACATCCTGCCTGGTTCCTGTCCCAAAGAAGTCATCCACCTCCTCTCTCAATGACTACAGACCAGTGGCCCTCACTTCTAATGTCATGAAGGTGCTGGAAAGACTAGTACTAGTACTGTCAATGGTTTTATATGACTTGTGAAGGTGGAAATACACAGCTGCCCAGTTCTCCAGCTGAATATTTTTGCTCTATGCTTTTATTATTGTACATACACTCTCCATAGTAATGATACATTCAAGGCAGTATACGTTGCATAGGCACTATACTTTCATTGCAGACCATTAGACTTTCATAACAGTTTTCCCTGTTCCATCCCTCTCATAGTGGTTCTTATTGTTATTATTATTATTAATTATTATTATTATTATTATTATTAGAGTACTTATTTTTTCTCCTTCTATTTATGTAGATATTCTATTATTGTATTATTGTTCTTTACTGAGCTTGGGCTGCTGCAATATGTGACTTTCCCTCTATCTATCTATCTATCTATCTATCTATTTATCTATCTATCTATCTATCTATCTATCTATCTATCTATCTATCTATCTATCTATCTATCTATTTATCTATTTGTGCAACTATTCTTTTGATGTTAAGTGTAAAATAGTTTTTGTTAGGATGGCAAGTAGTCTTAACTGAAAAAAATCATTTACATTTTCTTACAGCACCCGATATATGATCTACATAAGTCAGCCAATTTTGGATTGCGTGTTAGGGCTGAAAATCGTCCGGTCAGTTCCAGCTGTGCACCTCCAGAATTTGTCACCCATTTCAAATCGTATGTGATTGGCTGATTCCTCTGTCGCTTCCTAATTATGACGGTGGATAAACTGGATTTCTGGCATTCAGTTTCAGTTTCTTTTGCCGGCACCTTTCCTTCTTGTGTCTTCCCTCTCTCTCTTCCTCACGCCATGTCCACTGTCTTTCCTCAGTTGCGGCCCACTGCTGCTTTTCTCTGTAGCCTTCCTGAGGGACAGACACTAATCGGAGCCTTTGCAGCTTTGAAACGCTGATTTGCCCCAGTTTTGACCAAGAGTGCTGCATATCTATGTGTAAACACACTGACCAGCTGCTCGCACTAGATAAGCTCTGTGGTAGAGAGAGAAGGGAGGAGAGAGAGGGAACCAGAGAAAAAGGTTTCTTGTAAAGCAGTGCCCTCTGCTGGCAAACTGGACAGTATACAGGAGAGTGCGCAAGCTCACTGCCCTGCCCTTGTCAATGTTTCCCACACCTAATTCAACTGGAGGTTCTGTCTCACCTCCTGTGCTGTAATTAAGTGACACAGATTATCTGTCAAATGACTAACACAATACACTTACTGAGTTACTGTACACCAACACGCTACTTACGGCACACTAACACATTACACTTACTGAGTTACTGTACACCAACACGCTACTTACGGCACACTAACACATTACACTTACTGAGTTACTGTACACCAACACGCTACTTACAGCACACTAACACATTACACTTACTGAGTTACTGTACACCAACACACTACTTACAGTACACTAACACATTACACTTACTGAGTTACTGTACACCAACACGCTACTTACGTCACAGAACGTCACAGGAGGTCATTCCTACCTGTGGCTATCAGACTTTATAACTCCTCCCTTAGAGCACAACACCATTCACATGTACAGTAATGACAGTAAAACAATAATTTAATTATGTGTGCAACAACTTAAAATGTGCAATAATTTTCTGAACACTTACTGCTGCTAACAGTATATCTGTACTTATTATTATAGCCACAGCCACTTTACTTTTATTTTATCTTTATTGTATTATAAGACTTTATATATGTGTACATATTGAAAATTTCTCTCTTGTTGTAAATTATTATTGTTTATTCTAAATGGTTGCTACTGTAAAATCTGCAATTTCCCCCTGGGATTAATAAAGTATTCTGATTCTGATTCTGATTCTGATTCTGATACACTTACTGAGTTACTGTACACCAACACGCTACTTACAGCACACTAACGCATTACACTTACTGAGTTACTGTACACCAACACGCTACTTACAGCACACTAACGCATTACACTTACTGAGTTACTGTACACCAACACGCTACATACAGCACACTAACGCATTACACTTACTGAGTTACTGTACACCAACACGCTACTTACTGCACACTAACGCATTACACTTACTGAGTTACTGTACACCAACACGCTACTTACGGCACACTAACACATTACACTTACTGAGTTACTGTACACCAACACTCTACTTACAGCGCACTAACGCATTACACTTACTGAGTTACTGTACACCAACACGCTACGTACAGCACACTAACGCATTACACTTACTGAGTTACTGTACACCAACACTCTACTTACAGCACACTAACGCATTACACTTACTGAGTTACTGTACACCAACACGCTACGTACAGCACACTAACGCATTACACTTACTGAGTAACTGTGCACCAACACGCTACTTACAGCACACTAACGCATTACACTTACTGAGTTACTGTACACCAACACGCTACTTACTGCACACTAACGCATTACACTTACTGAGTTACTGTACACCAACACGCTACTTACGGCACACTAACACATTACACTTACTGAGTTACTGTACACCAACACGCTACTTACAGCACACTAACGCATTACACTTACTGAGTTACTGTACACCAACACTCTACTTACGGCACACTAACACATTACACTTACTGAGTTACTGTACACCAACACACTACTTACAGTACACTAACACATTACACTTACTGAGTCACTGTACACCAACACACTACTTACAGCACACTAACACATTACACTTACTGAGTACCTTGTACACCAACACACTACTTACAGTATACTAACGCATTACACTTACTGAGTTACTGTACACCAAAAAACTACTTACAGTACACTAACGCATTACACTTACTGAGTCACTGTACACCAACACACTACCAGTACACTAACACATTACACTTACTGAGTCACTGTACACCAACACACTACTTACAATACACTAACGCATTACACTTACTGAGTTACTGTACACCAACACGCTACTCACAGTACCCTAACACATTACACTTACCGAGTTACTGTACACCAACACGCTACTTACAGCACACTAACGCATTACACTTACTGAGTTACTGTACACCAACACGCTATTCACAGTACCCTAACACATTACATTTACCGAGTTACTGTACACCAACACACTACTTACAGCACACTAACACATTACACTTACTGAGTTATGTACACCAACATGCTTCTTACACTACACTAACACATTACACTTACTGAGTACCTTGTACACCAACACGCTACTTACAGTACACTAACGCATTACACTTACTGAGTTACTGTACACCAACAAACTACTTACAGTACACTAACGCATTACACTTACTGAGTTACTGTACACCAACACACTACCCAGTACACTAACGCATTACACTTACTGAGTTACTGTACACCAACACGCTACTTACTGCACACTAACACATTACACTTACTGAGTTACTGTACACCAACACGCTACTTACGGCACACTAACACATTACACTTACTGAGTCACTGTACACCAACACACTACCCAGTACACTAACGCATTACACTTACTGAGTTACTGTACACCAACACACTACCCAGTACACTAACGCATTACACTTACTGAGTTACTGTACACCAACACGCTACTTACTGCACACTAACACATTACACTTACTGAGTTACTGTACACCAACAATCTACTTACAGCACACTAACGCATTACACTTACTGAGTTACTGTACACCAACACTCTACTTACAGCACACTAACGCATTACACTTACTGAGTTACTGTACACCAATACGCTACTTACAGCACACTAACGCATTACACTTACTGAGTTACTGTACACCAACACGCTACTTACCGTACACTAACACATTACACTTACTGAGTTACTGTACACCAACACACTACTTACGGCACACTAACACATTACACTTACTGAGTTACTGTACACCAACACACTACTTACAGTACATTAACACATTACACTTACTGAGTCACTGTACACCAACACACTACCCAGTAGACTAACACATTACACTTACTGAGTTACTGTACACCGACACGCTACTTACAGTACACTAACACATTACATTTACTGAGTTATGTACACCAACATGCTACTTACACTACACTAACACATTACACTTACTGAGTACCTTGTACACCAACACACTACTTACAGTATACTAACGCATTACACTTACTGAGTTACTGTACACCAACAAACTACTTACAGTACACTAACGCATTACACTTACTGAGTCACTGTACACCAACACACTACCAGTACACTAACACATTACACTTACTGAGTCACTGTACACCAACACACTACTTACAATACACTAACGCATTACACTTACTGAGTTACTGTACACCAACACGCTACTCACAGTACCCTATCGCATTACACTTACTGAGTCACTGTACACCAACACGCTACTCACAGTACCCTAACACATTACATTTACCGAGTTACTGTACACCAACAAACTACTTACAGTACACTAACGCATTACACTTACTGAGTCACTGTACACCAACACACTACCAGTACACTAACACATTACAGTTACTGAGTCACTGTACACCAACACACTACTTACAATACACTAACGCATTACACTTACTGAGTTACTGTACACCAACACGCTACTTACCGCACACTAACACATTACACTTACTGAGTTACTGTACACCAACACACTACTTACGGCACACTAACACATTACACTTACTGAGTTACTGTACACCAACACGCTACTCACAGTACCCTAACACATTACATTTACCGAGTTACTGTACACCAACACACTACTTACAGCACACTAACACATTACACTTACTGAGTTATGTACACCAACATCCTACTTACACTACACTAACACATTACACTTACTGAGTACCTTGTACACCAACACACTACTTACAGTACACTAACGCATTACACTTACTGAGTCACTGTACACCAACACACTACTTAAAATACACTAACGCATTACACTGAGTTACTGTACACCAACACTCTACTTACAGTACACTAACACATTACACTTACTGAGTTACTGTACACTGACACACTACTTACAGCACACTAACACATTACACTTACTGAGTTACTGTACACCAACACGCTACTTACAGCACACTAACACATTACACTTACTGAGTTACTGTACACCAACACGCTACTTACAGCACACTAACGCATTACACTTACTGAGTTACTGTACACCAACACACTACTTACAGCACACTAACGCATTACACTTACTGAGTTACTGTACACCAACACGCTACTTACAGCACACTAACAAATTACACTTACTAAGTTACTGTACACCAACACGCTACTTACAGCACACTAACGCATTACACTTACTGAGTTACTGTACACCAACACGCTACTTACAGCACACTAACGCATTACACTTACTGAGTCACTGTACACCAACACACTACTTACAGCACACAAACACATTACACTTACTGAGTTACTGTACACCGACACGCTACTTACAGCACACTAACACATTACACTTACTGAGTTACTGTACACCAACACGCTACTTACAGCACACTAACACATTACACTTACTGAGTTACTGTACACCAACACGCTACTTACAGCACACTAACGCATTACACTTACTGAGTTACTGTACACCGACACACTACTTACAGCACACTAACACATTACACTTACTGAGTTACTGTACACCAACACACTACTTACAGTACACTAACGCATTACACTTACTGAGTTACTGTACAACAACACGCTACTTACAGTACACTATCGCATTACACTTACTGAGTTACTGTCCACCAACACGCTACTTACAGCACACTAACGCATTACACTTACTGAGTTACTGCACACCAACACGCTACTTACAGTACACTAACGCATTACACTTACTGAGTTACTGTACACCAACACGCTACTTACAGCACACTAACACATTACACTTACTGAGTTACTGTACACCAACACACTACTTACAGTACACTAACACATTACACTTACTGAGTTACTGTCCACCAACACGCTACTTACAGCACACTAACGCATTACACTTACTGAGTTACTGCACACCAACACGCTACTTACAGCACACTAACACATTACACTTACTGAGTTACTGTACACCAACACGCTACTTACAGTACACTAACGCATTACACTTACTGAGTTACTGTACACCAACACGCTACTTACAGTACACTAACACATTACACTTACTGAGTTACTGCACACCAACACACTACTTACAGTACACTAACGCATTACACTTACTGAGTTACTGTACACCAACATGCTACTTACAGCACACTAACGCATTACACTTACTGAGTTACTGTACACCAACACACTACTTACAGTACACTAACACATTACACTTACTGAGTTACTGTACACCAACACACTACTTACAGTACACTAACGCATTACACTTACTGAGTTACTGTCCACCAACACACTACTTACAGCGCACTAACACACTACACTTACTGAGTTACTGTACACCAACACACTACTTACAGTACACTAACGCATTACACTTACTGAGTTACTGTACACCAACACACTACTTACAGTACACTAACGCATTACGCTTACTGAGTTACTGTACACCAACACTCTACCTACACTACACTAACACATTACATTACTTCACTACTCTTCTCTTCTGATATTGAATAAATGGAATGTGCTTTTCTGTCCTGGTTCTTTAACAGCACTGCTGAAGGTGACATAGTTTGTGGTGTTGTTGTTTTAGGCAATTCTCATGATTTCCTAACAGATGGCAACTAAGATAAAATCTTGGCCCCTAACCAACAAGTGTAGTCATTCTGATGCAGCTTTTACACAGTCATGTTTGGTTTGGCAAGAGGTACCTCTCTCAACACTGATGCAAAGATGCTGTCTAAACCGGCGGTGAGTGGCAGAATGCCCTCCTGCACCAGTTTCCTCTTTTTTTCGACGGGTACTCTGTTCTTCAGTGAACGCCGTTTTCCAACAGACACCATGTTTTCGATGGATGTAACAGAGAACTATGCTTATGTAACCCCAATCCCGTTTGAATATTAGAGATAGGAGCACCTGAGTTCTTTTTCCGACTTTACCAGTACTGATTACTGTCTTTACCAAAACCCATATGCTACCTTAAAAAAAATAATAACAGCTCACACGGATATAGAAACAAATAAAATCCGTTTACTGTATATCTGAGTTTGTTTCACTGTAAAGATTCCTAAACGTTCACTGTTTTCTTTATACACCAATAAGACCTGACTTAGCAATTTTAAAATATAATAAACCCCACATTCTGTAATGACAACCTTCAAAATACCTCTTTGTGTTTAGTAATCCTTAGCAGCAAATACTACAAAGACATACAGTGGGGTGCGAGAGTTTGGACAGCGTTGTTAATTTTCCTGATTTACCTTTATAAAGTATTGATTGTTTGGATAAAAAAATTTAGTTAAATATATCATATAGGGGACAAACACAGTGATATTTGACAAGTGAAATGAAGTTTATATGATTTACAGAAAGTGTGCAATAATTGTCTAAACAAAATTGCAGGTGCATAAATTTGGGCACCAAAAAAAATAACTTTAGTAGATCCTCCTTTCACTGAAATAACAGCCTCTAAACGCTTCCTACAGCTTCTAATGAGAGTCTGGATTGAGGTTGAAGGTATTTTAGACCATTCTTCTTTACACAACATTTCTAGTTCATTCAGGTTTGAAGGTTTCTGAGCATGGACAGCTCTCTTTAAGTGACACCACAGATTTTCAATAATATTCAGGTCTGGGGACTGAGATGGCCATTCCAGAACGTTGTACTTGTTCCTCTGCATGAATGCATTAGTAGATTTTGAGCAGTGTTTAGGGTCGTTGTCTTGTTGAAAGATCCAGCCCCGGCGCAGCTTCAGCTTTGTCACTGATTCCTGGACATTGGTCTCCAGAATCTGCTGATATTGATTGGAATCTATGCGTCACTCAACTTTAACAAGATTCCCAGTCCCTGTACTGGCCACACCGCCCCACAGCATGATGGAACCACCACCAAATTTTACTGTAGGTAGCAGGTGTTTTTCTTGGAGTACTGTGTTCTTTTTCCTCCATGCATAACGGCCCTTGTTATGCCCAAATAACACAGCACCTTATTCCAAAATGAAGCTGGCTTGTCCAAATGTGCTTTAGCATACCTCAAGCGGCTCTGTTTGTGATGTGGGCGGAGAAAAGGCTTCCTCTGCATCACTCTCCCATACAGCATCTCCTTGTGTAAAGTGCACCGAGTAGTTGAACGATGCACAGTGACTCCCTCAGCAGCAAGATCATGTTGTCGGTCTTTGGTGCTGGTCTGTGGGTTGACTGACTGTTCTCTACATCCTTCGCTTCTGTTTATTTTAGATTTTTCTTGGTCTGCCACTTCGAGCCTTGACTTGAACTGTGCCTGTGATCATCCATTTTCTCACAGTGGTTCTCACAGTGGAGACTGAAAGCTGAAATCTCTGAGATAGCTTTCTGTATCCTTCCCCTAAACCATGCCGGTGAACAATCTTTGTTTTCAGGTCATTTGAAAGTTGTTTTGAGACTCACATGCTGCGACATCACTGTGTTTGTCCCCTATATGATATATTTAACGCAATTTTTTTTATCCAAACAATCAATGCTTTATAAAGGTAAATCAGGAAAATTAACAAGGCTGCCCAGACTTTCGCACCCCGCTGTAGCATTATCTCATACTGACGAATGGAATGTTGCTCATGCACAATACCCCAAAATGGGTGGAAAGGGAAAACAAACAAAACAAAACACTGCAGGCCTGGTTTGGTGCTCGGGAGCGTAGAGACAAAAACAAATGGCCGCTTCACTCCGAAGAGCTAACTAAATGGGAGAAATCAGAGTAGCTTTTCTCTGCAGAGGTGTTGAACAAAGCAATGGCTGAATCCAGTACTGGCAGGACGCAGCTGGAGCAGAGAAATGGTGGCGCTGAGAGTCCGTCTTCTGCCGAAGGATGGGGGTGAGTGAGGTGATCGTCCCTCGTCGCCAGAGGAGTTCTGAGCCACGAGGGGACCTAGAGCGCTGTCTGGGTTGGAAGTGAAACGACTGAAGAGTTCAGAATGGCGGAGCTGCCAAAGTGCTAGCTAGCATACAGTCAGGCTACTTAGCCAAGCTGGCTAAGTCCGCTTCACCAAAGCTCTCGTTGGGAAAACACTTGGAACGTACACACAAGCACACTCTCGGCATATCTGCCATCTTCAGCAGGGACTTTTATCTGAGACGGTCACTACAGAGGATGGAGCACCAGTCTGAGACAGTCAGTACAGAGGATGGAGCACCAGTCGGAGACGGTCAGTACGGAGGATGGAGCACCAGTCTGAGACTGTCAGTACAGAGGATGGAGCACCAGTCTGAGACGGTCAGTACAGAGGATGGAGCACCAGTCTGAGACAGTCAGTACAGAGGATGGAGCACCAGTCTGAGACGGTCAGTACAGAGGATGGCGCATCAGTCTGAGACAGTCAGTACAGAGGATGGAGCATCAGTCTGAGACAGTCAGTACAGAGGATGGAGCACCAGTCTGAGACAGTCAGTACAGAGGATGGAGCACCAGTCTGAGACGGTCAGTACAGAGGATGGAGCACCAGTCTGAGACTGTCAGTACAGAGGATGGAGCACCAGTCTGAGACTGTCAGTACAGAGGATGGAGCACCAGTCTGAGACGGTCAGTACAGAGGATGGAGCACCAGTCTGAGACAGTCAGTACAGAGGATGGAGCACCAGTCTGAGACGGTCAGTACAGAGGATGGCGCATCAGTCTGAGACAGTCAGTACAGAGGATGGAGCACCAGTCTGAGACGGTCAGTACAGAGGATGGCGCATCAGTCTGAGACAGTCAGTACAGAGGATGGAGCACCAGTCTGAGACGGTCAGTACAGAGGATGGCGCATCAGTCTGAGACAGTCAGTACAGAGGATGGAGCATCAGTCTGAGACAGTCAGTACAGAGGATGGAGCACCAGTCGGAGACGGTCAGTACAGAGGATGGAGCACCAGTCTGAGACAGTTAATACAGAGGATGGAGCACCAGCCTGAGACACAAGTACAGAGGATGGAACACCAGTCTGAGACGGTCAGTACAGAGGATTAAGTACCAGTCTGAGACAGTCAATACAGAGGATGGAGCACCGGCCTGAGACAGAAGTACAGAGGATGGAGCACCAGTCTGAGACAGTCAGTACAGAGGATGGAGCACCAGTCTGAGACAGTCAGTACAGAGGATGGAGCATCAGTCTGAGACAGTCAGTACAGAGGATGGAGCACCAGTCTGAGACAGTCAGTACAGAGGATGGCGCACCAGTCTGAGACGGTCACTACAGAGGATGGAGCACCAGTCTGAGACAGTCAGTACAGAGGATGGGTGTTGTGTGATACTGTTACTAGAATAAATAAGATAAATTTAAAAGTGCAGTGCAGCAGAACAGGAAGTGAGAAACGTCCCGGAATGTGTAGTGTGATATGCATTGTAATGTTCAGCTGCTCATGAGTGTGATGGCATGGCGGAAGAAGCTTCTCTGTAGCCTGGTTGTCTTGATTCTTATCTGGCTAAAGCGCTGGCCTGAGGGATAACGCTGGAACAGGTGATGGCCAGGGTGTGATGGGTCAGTGATGATCTTCTCTCCTTGCTTCCTAGTTCTGGAAGTGTGCAGATCCATCAGCGTGGGTAGTTTCACTCCAGTGATCTTCTCTGCAGACCTGATGATGCGCTGCAGTCTGTGGATAACGTTTGGTGGCTGAGCTGCCCCACACTGTGATACATGAGGTGAGATTCTATAGTGGCAGTGTACAACTGTACCATCAGATCATGGGACGAGTTGAACTTCCTCAGTTGATGCACTTCAGGTCCTTGGTGATTGTCAGAATATCAGGCACTTGCTATTATATACACCCTACAGTGTATAGGCCAGTATCTATCTATATATTCAATTGTAGTCAGTTATTATATATTGATTATTATATGTTGCACATCAGTGTGTTTGGCACCCTTGCAAACCGTCCCTTTCATCAACCTGGCAATGAACCTCTCAACTGTACTTCTAGTTTTGCAACTGTCCCTCTTCCCCATTCTGTGGCTGAGATCTGTATTGTTGTGAAATGGCTCTGTTGGCTTAACTCTGATGACTCTTTGCTTGACATCTTCATTATCCAGTTCTGCTTAGCCATACAGCCTTAGATTCCAGTCTGAGCCATCTTTCACCATAGCCAGCCCAAGGAGCAGTATTTGACAGTGGACAGTAATACTCTAAAGTGCTATGGTAAAGCAGACTTGGAGGTGTTCCATGCACAGTTTGCACTGTTGTGTGAATAGTCAGATGAAGGAGAGCTGCGCCCCATCCATTTCTGTGTCTGAGGTGGTCAGATCCTTCAAGGCAGTTAACCCACCTTTAACCTCTTTAACCTCTTCCTAAGACTGTCAGTGATTCCCACATGCTTCAAGAGAACCACAATTGTTCCAGTTCCCAAGACACCGGCCATCACCTGCCTAAATGACTACCGCCCTGTTTGCTCACATCAACAGCTATGAAGTGCTTCGAACAGCTGGTCAAAACCCACATCTGTTTCTCGCTTCCAACCACCATGGACCCCCACCAATTTGCATACCGCTCCAACAGATCCACAGATGACGCTATTGCACTGACAGTGCACTCTGCCCTCACACACTTGGACAGGAAGAACACCTGTGTGAGAATGTTCATAGATTACAGCTCAGCATTCAACACCATCATCCCGGCTAAACTCATCCCCAAGCTCTTGAACTTTCATCTGTGCAACTGGGTTCTGGACTTCCTGACAGGTAGACCCCAGGTGGTGAGAGTAGGAAACAGCTTCTCTTCCACGCTGACTCTGAGCACAGGGGCTCTTCAAGGCTGTGTCCTCAGCCCCTTCTTGTACACTCTGTTTACACATGACTGTGGACTGTGTAGCCAGACACACATCCAACACCATCTTCAAGTTTGCTGATGACACCACCATCCTAGGCCTCATCACAGATGGAGACAAGGCTGCCTATGGAGACAAGCTGAAGTGGAGAGGGTCAGCAGTGTTAGGTTCCTTGGGGTACACCTCACAAAGACCTCACCTGGTCACTCCACACCAACAAAGTAGTGAGGTCTGCCCATCAGCGCCTCTTCTTCCTGAGAAGGCTCTGAAGAGAGTGGTGAGGACGGCGGAGTCCATCATAGGGCAAACTTCCAGACCTGCAGGACATCTACCAGTCCTGCTTCCTGAGGAAAATCTAGAAGATCCGGTTGGACTGTATTCACCCAGCACACGACCTGTTCACCTTACTGCCATCAGGCAGGAGGTACAGGGCCAGAACAAAGCGAGTAATGAACAGTTTCTACCCACAAGCCATCAAGTTCCTGAACAAGCTGTGAGCCTTTCATCAACACCACCAATACCATCAACACCACCAACATTGACCAACACCACGGACACCACCAACACCACCAGTACCACCAACACCACCAATATCACCAACACCACCAGTACCACCAACACCACCAACACCAGCAAAAGTTTGGGCAGCGTTGTTAATTTTCCTGATTTACCTTTATAAAGTATTGATTGTTTGGATAAAAAAATTAAGTTAAATATATCATATAGGGGACAAACACAGTGATATTTGAGAAGTGAAATGAAGTTTATACGAATTACAGAAAGTGTGCAATAATTGTCTAAACAAAATTGCAGGTGCATAAATTTGGGCACCAAAAAAAAAAAACCTTTAGTAGATCCTCCTTTCACTGAAAAAACAGCCTCTAAATGCTTCCTATAGCTTCTAATGAGAGTCTGGATTGTGACTGAAGGTATTTTAGACCATTCTTCTTTACACAACATCTCTAGTTCATTCAGGTTTGATGGTTTCCGAGCATGGACAGCTCTCTTTAAGTGACACCACAGATTTTCAATAATATTCAGGTTTGGGGACTGAGATGGCCATTCCAGAATGCTGTACTTGTTCCTCTGCATGAATGCATTAGTAGATTTTGAGCAGTGTTTAGGGTCGTTGTCTTGTTGGAAGATCCAGCCCCGGCGCAGCTTCAGCTTTGTCACTGATTCCTGGACATTGGTCTCCAGAATCTACTGATATTGATTGGAATCCTTGCGTCCCTCAACTTTAACAAGATTCCCAGTCCCTGTACTGGCCACACAGCCCCACAGCATGATGGAACCACCACCAAATTTTACTGTAGGTAGCAGGTGTTTTTCTTGGAGTGCTGTGTTCTTTTTCCTCCATGCATAACGGCCCTTGTTATGCCCAAATAACACAGCACCTTATTCCAAAATAAAGCTGGCTTGTCCAAATGTGCTTTAACATACCTCAAGCGGCTCTGTTTGTGATGTGGGCGGAGAAAAGGCTTTCTCTGCATCACTCTTCCATACAGCATCTCCTTGTGTAAAGTGCGCCGAATAGTTGAAATGTCTGAGATAGCTTTATCTATCCCTCCCCTAAACCATGACGGTGGACAATCTTTGTTTTCAGGTCATATGAAAGTCGTTTTGAGACTCCCATGCTGCGACTCTTCAGAGAAGATTACAATTGCCCCCCTTAAATACCCTTTCTCATAATTGGAGTCACCTGTGTATGGAGGTCAAGGGTCACTGAACTTACCAAACCAAATTTGAGTTCCAATAATTAGTTCTAAAGGTTTTGAAATCAATAAAATGACAACAGTGCCCAAATTTATGCACCTGCCTACTTTTGTTTAACCAATGATTGCACACTTTCTGTAAATGTACATATATATTCTGTATTTTGTGTGTATTTTGTGTATTTTGTGTATTTTGTATTTATTTAATATATAACTCTTATATTAAATCTCTTTATTTTAATATGTTTAGTATGTATATAGTGTTGTCCTCCTGTAGAGTATCAACCTGAGCCTCACCACAAGCATTTCAATGCATAAATGTCCTGACATGCTCCTTCACTTTGTTTGTGGGGCGCAAGAATATATGCCACTCAGTGAAGATAGTTCAGCTGTAAGTCATGTGCACTGTAATCCTGGACTTTTTAAGAAAGAGCAAGTGTCAAATGGACCTACAGCCACTTTGAGGCGGCCATGCAGTGACAAAGAAGCCTCCATTTGCCCCGTAAATAGTGGAGCATGTTGCATGATGGCCGCTTAGAGTAGGGGTTCTCAACTCCTCATCTATCATGAAAGCTTTCTTACTCTGTGCAACATGTCTGGCTAGGAGGTAGCTAGCTTTCAGGGCACGCGTGGACTTGGACTTGGACTTCACAGCCCACTGGTGATCACAGCCTGCGGATTGGGAAACCCTGTCTCTTGGGACAGAGTGAGCCGTCAAGGGTAGAATGGCTTTTCGTGGGTAAAGCCTCTGGTGCGGGAAGAGCTAAACACGCCGAGGCAGTGCCTGTGGATGGAAGCGGGTCTTGAGATAACCCTATGGAGAAAGTGCAAGGTGGGCAAGAGGAGTGTTGTTGCTGCTGTTGCTGCTGTTGCTGTTGTTGCGCCCATTCGTACTGGACTGGTTCAACCATGTCTTTTTCCCAGACATTAAAAGTTCTGGGGGCAGCATTAATGAATACAGCTCCAGTAGAAAGTCTGGCAGGAAAGTGAAATAACACACTGTTTGCCGTGAGCTTCCATGTTTCTTTCGTTTTAATTTTCGCGAGAGTAACAATCGAACTGATGGTATGATGTACTAACTACCAAACATCTCTCATCTCTCGTGTTGATTAACTGCAACAAAGATTCAAAATAAAGACAGAAATCTACTTACAGTACAGTGACCAGTTCAGGTTACATGTGGGAAAAGTCATTCGACTCACTAATATGACACAGTTTTACTTTTATTAGGACGTCTTTAAACAATTAAGTCTGTACTGATGCTTCATGTTTGAGCTTACTATGAAGCTGGAAAACATTACTTCTCTATGAAGTGAGGTACCAACTGTGTTGCTTAATACTGTCAATAATTATTTTATCTTAGTATCACAGAACACATGGCTCCTTAGTAGTTGTGAAACTGGAAATTGCTTCATCCTAAACCCAAAAGCATTTTAGGCCGTATAAATACACCCAGATCTCCAACTCCTCCAACTGGTAACGGAAACACCAGACAAAAAGAAAAGCAAGACAAAAACAGGTCTGAAAACAGTTGATTTTTTAAATTGTCTATTTATTTATTTATTAATAGATTATTAATGATCTTTTTATCTAATGCAGTTAAAATATAGAATACCTCATCAGAAATGAAGAAAGGAGTGCAAAAGATGCCGTTTCTGATTTGCTGCTTCTTGTATGTTGTGTTTTAGAGATCTGCACTCTACAATGGCGATGTGGACAGTGGTTTTGTGTCTTGGGTTTTTGCTTGCTACGGGTAAGAAAAAACCTTTGCTTGCTACAGGTGAAAATTTTTATCTTAAGTGTAGGACAGTGTGAAGAGGTGTGTATATATATATATATATATATGTATGTATGCAGCTGCAAATATTGGTCAATAATTAAGTGACATGCCTATAAAGATAGATATGGGTCCATATAGTGTGCTGCAGTAGTGCTCCTGTCTGGTGCTCCACTTGAGGAGGTGCCAGTAGTAGAGCCTAACAGCAGTAGGGAGAAAAGAGCTCCGATATCCTTAGATCTAGATTAGAAGGGGTGAACTGCTACTCACGCTGTGACCTATAGAAACGCAAACTGATGCAGTGTTGTGCTGTTTTAATACAGAAAGCCTGGCACATGAACAACAAAAGAGGGTAATCTCCCGTAAGTCTATTATTATTATTATTATTATTATTATTATTATTATTATTATTATTATTATTATTATTGCTATTATTATAATACTGTTTATTGACATTCTAAAGATTTTGATTTACAGGCCTTTGCCCATATGGATGGTCTAAATATGGAGGTAGATGTTTCAAGTTCTTCAGTACTAACCTTCGGTGGGCTGACGCAGAGGTACAGTGGATCTGAGAGTGTTTTGTGATTGACAGATAACAGATTGACACTCACTGCTCATTATCATATTTCTTAATTCCCTCATTTCAGGCTACATGTTTGGCGTACAGTGCAAACCTCGCTTCCCTGCACAGCTATGGAGAATTCTACTTTGTACGTCAGCTCATCATACAGGCCGCTGGCTCTGTCATTTCTACCTGGATAGGCGGTAATGACGCTGTCAAGGTACGTGTTGCCTGAATCTGACTGTTATTCATGTTTTATCTGGCTTTTTGCCAAAGATAACCAGATCCTACAAACTCTGACTCAGGAAGGAAAATGGTTCTGGAGCGACGGATCCAAAATGGTCTATCAAATTTGGAACAATGGGCAACCTGATGACTTTAATGGAGAGGAAGACTGTCTTGAGATCAACTACTATGGTATGTGAACTGTATTTACTACATATATATATATATATAAAATAGATATATACACTTTATATAAAAACATATATATATATATATATATATAAATATGTATATAAATAGTGATATATATATATATATATATACATACAGTGAGGAAAATAAGTATTTGAACACCCTGTGACTTTGCAAGTTCTCCCACTTAGAAATCATGGAGGGGTCTGATTTGCATGTCCACTGTGAGAGACATAATCTAAAAAAAAAATCCAGAAATCACAATGTATGATTTTTTAATAATGTATTTGTGTGTTACTGCTGCAAATAAGTATTTGAACACCTGTGAAAATGGGTGTTAGTATTTGGTACAGTAGCCTTTGTTTGCAATTACAGAGGTCCTGTAGATTTTCACCAGGTCTGCACACACTGCACACTGCACACTGCACTGCACACCCATTGGCCCATTCCTCCACACAGAACTCCTCCAGATCAGCCAGGTTTCTGGGCTGTCGCTGAGAAACATGGAGTTTGAGGTTCCTCCAAAGATTTTCTATAGGGTTTAGGTCTGGAGACGGGCTAGGCCACTCCAGAACCTTGATATGCTTCTTACGAAGCCACTCCTTGGTTATCCTGGCTGTGTGCTTTGGGTCATTGTCATGTTGGAAGACCCAGCCACGACCCATCTTTTATGGCAGCTGTTTAAAGAAGCTTTTGGAAGATGCATCCTAGGTGGATCAATCTGATTCCTGATCAGTTGCAGGGCCCTACGCAGTGTGTGTAGTGAGCGTATAGGACCAGCTGCCTCTGCCGTCTTGTTAATTTGTATGTTTGAATCCATGTGTTGTGTACTATTACATGCTAAAGCAAAATAGTGGCCGAAGAAAACGCAACTAATAAGACAGTTTCTGAAGCTATGCAAAACATAAGGGTCCTCTAGACCGAAAGAGTTCTTACTGATTTTCTATGTGGAAAAAAAATTATATAAATTCATAATATAAATAATATAAATATTGTGTATATATATATAAAAACAGGGCATGTCAAGATAATTCCATTTACTTAGTTATTTGTTAAAACTGGGAAAAACTGATGAAATATTAAATCTGCTATAACAACTTTTTCATAAGCCACGTTTAGATATTTTATTTTTCCCTCCCAGTCCATTAAATTCAGCAACTAAACAGTAACTACCATATATGTATTACCATGTGCAGATGTATGCTGTCTGTAGAGGTATGTGTTCTCACAAAAAAGCATGCCCTTTGACCCGGTGTGCCCAAACTGTGCCCATAACTGATCAGATGCTAAAAGCGAGACTTAATTAACTCGTAGAACTTGACAGCTGCAACGTATCTCACAAAAGTTGGGGCAGGGCCGTGTCTACCACTGTGTAGCATTCCCTCTTCATTTCAC
The DNA here is from genome assembly GCA_024036415.1 of Prochilodus magdalenae. NCBI lineage: Eukaryota > Metazoa > Chordata > Actinopteri > Characiformes > Prochilodontidae > Prochilodus > Prochilodus magdalenae. Next base: position 215,980 of record JAMWET010003674.1, on the reverse strand, counting down.
AGCGGCCTGTAAACGTCTGGGCATGGTAGAGTGGGTGGAGTTTGGGATGGTGATGACTCTAAAGCATCCTTTCTCCATTTGTGGTGCTTGTTTAGTCCAGCTGGCACGCTTCTGTTTTTTCTCTGGAAGGTCCGTCTGGTAAAAGTGTTTCCTTGTCATATTGTTTTTCTTTAATTGAATCTGTTTTTCGTTTGTAAATTTTATTTTATTTTTGTAATTTTGCTGCTCCATGCTCCTAGTTTCCTGTTAGCACTGGTAAATGGTATTGGTGAAATTCCCTTTAGAAATGTTTTAAAGTCAGATTAGAGAAACTCAATCTGGTGTCGAACATGGATGCATTTTTTATAAACATATGTCTCCTTTTCACCACAGAACCCCAACAATGGAATGATGGTGAATGTACCGAGTACAATCCATTCATTTGCGCCTTGAAGTGAAGATTTGGTCACTCATATCCATCTGCAGGAACCTTCCATAAAGGAATGTGAACAGATGAGCAGTTCTGATCTGAATAATAAGAGTCAATAAAGCAAGCAAAGCAACGTCTGTTTATCGCCATCTTTTATAACTAAGCTGGTTATTTACACTACTGGGTGGTGTCTAGTTTGGCAGCAGAGGGTGCTGTTTTACTCAAGAATATATTCAAGAATGAAACCTTATTTTAAAAGACTATTACAATAACTGGTTAACAAATACAAGAGACTCATTAAACATCTGGTGCAGACGCAGCACGTATACAAACAAACACTAAACTGGGAACACTGTGTGACGCTGGTTACCTGGTCCAGCTTATACTCACAGAAGACCATCTGAAAGAAAGAAAGACAGACACACAGGACGGGCTGTCACACCCGGAGTCCTCAGCACCTACAACACACACACACAGGAAAAGTCCAGATCCACATACACACAAAACAGTACAACCAGGTACAACCAGGTACACCAAAAAGTAAAAACAGATGAGTAGATCGGGCTGTGACGAGACTACAAACGATACAGGTGCTCAAGTTAACTTGTTTGAACCGGAAACACTTACAGCCCAAACCAAACAAAACTAACCTCAACAGCAACGCCAGGTCCTCCAGTCTGCCAGGGCAGGACACAGTTAAGCTTGTGCAACACAGGACATGACCACACCCCAAAACTTTACTTCACCCACCTAGAAAAACATTTACCCACGGTGTTTAAAAACTAAAGCCACATCCACAGCCTGTAATACTTTACACACTCGAGGTCCTGCAATAAATCAGTCCAGTGAAAATCAGTTCTTAATAAATCTCTTTACCTCACTGTACAGTACATCTACACGCCATCCGTTTGTACTGTGACTACGTCACACAGTGCGTTTCTCCAACCCTAAAACCAGAACCGAACCACGTCATACGTTTGTACTGTGACTATGCCACACGGCACACCGTGAACAAATTGTTATTTCCATATACATCAGTGTTCATTCCGGTCATAAAGTAAATTCTATATATATATCGAAATTTCAGAAAATCTGAATTTACCTACGTATGACAACTGCACCCCAGATCAAAACCTACAAGTACACTGTTCCCAATCAGACCGGACTGTGTCAGTATCTCAAATACTGTGGGTTTAGTTGGTGGACAAAAAAATGAACATAATAATAATATGAATGAATAATGAATGAATAATAATAATAATAATAATAATCACATAAAAAAGGAAACAAAAAATAAACAATAGAGTTGTGAAACGCACAATCACTCATCCTAATGATTAAGGTCAAGTTTCTGCAGCAGAGAGGCTTTCAGAGCTGAAGTATTCCCGTTCATATTTCTATTACCTGAAGAAATCAAAAGTCCAGGAATCAAGGAGGCTCACCAGATCGCCATTGGAATTGACAGAGCACTGAATTGTGTGCGGGTTTGGGATTGCTAGGTGGTGCTCTTATACATGTATATTATATATGTCTGGGTATTGTTCTCTCTAGGTATCAGCACTGGCCCTTGTTCAGCCAGCATCTGAGCTCATGGCGAGTTTTAGACTGTAACCTTCCTGTACTAGCCAGGATACGTTATCCAACAGAACAGTCAGCACGGCTGTGCTAAGGATCGTCGGCTAAATGCCACTGATAAGACATATGGGACCCCCACAGGACCACCACAGAGCAGGTATTATGTGGGTTGTGGATCATGGCCTGCAGGAGTTCACTCGTTTTCATTGACTAGGCTAATTTGTGTCAGGCTAGCTTGCTTTTTGTTAGCCTTAATCTGTGTTCACATTCTGCTTTACTGGCATAGATCTGATTGAGAGTGAGAGAACTGATGTTTAGAGCTTTTCAAATCTTTCTACTCGAAGCCAGAATGTGGCAAATCCCAGCACCGTATTCAATCTGGATTTCACACCATTGCTGTTCATCACGTTGGGATCCCTGCAAAAGGAAATTCCATTAAAGTGGCCAGATTACCCAGGATGGCCCCACCTGTAAAAACATTGGATTGGATGAGAGTGTGGATTAGACTTTAACAAACTGCAAACAGCAGTACACGTACACACATGGGCGTAAGAAACTTACACACTACTTACAGCACACTAACGCATAACACTTACTGAGTTACTGTACACCAACACACTACTTACAGCACACTAACACATTACACTTACTGAGTTACTGTCCACCAACACACTACTTACAGTACACTAACACATTACACTTACTGAGTTACTGTACACCAACACACTACTTACAGTACACTAACACATTACACTTACTGAGTTACTGTACACCGACACGCTACCTACAGTACACTAACGCATTACACTTACTGAGTTACTGTACATCAACACACTACTTACACTACACTAACACATTACACTTACTGAGTTACTGTCCACCAACACACTACTTACAGCACACTAACACATTACACTTACTGAGTTACTGTCCACCAACACACTACTTACACTACACTAACACGTTACACTTACTGAGTTACTGTACACCAACACACTACTTACAGTACACTAACACATTACACTTACTGAGTTACTGTCCACCAACACACTACTTACAATACACTAACACATTACACCTATTGAGTTACTGTACACCAACACACTACTTACAGTACACTAACGCATTACACTTAATGAGTTACAGTACACCAACACACTACTTACAGCACACTAACACATTACACTTACTGAGTTACTGTACACCAACACACTACTTACAGTACACTAACACATTACACTTACTGAGTTACTGTACACCGACACGCTACTTACACTACACTAACGCATTACACTTACTGAGTTACTGTACACCAACACACTACTTACAGTACACCAACACTCTACCTACACTACACTAACACATTACATTACTTCACTACTCTTCTCTTCTCATATTGAATAAATGGAATGTGCTTTTCTGTCCTGGTTCTTTAACAGCACTGCTGAAGGTGACATAGTTTGTGGTGTTGCTGTTTTAGGCAATGCTCATGATTTCCTAACAGATGGCAACTAAGATAAATTCTTGACCCCTAACCAACAAGTGCAGTTATTCTGATGCAGCTTTTACACAGTCATGTTTGGTTTGACAAGAGGTACCTCTCTCAACAGACACTGATGCAAAGAATTGCAATGACGCTGTCTAAACTGGCGGTGAGTGGCAGAACGCCCTGCTGCACCGGTTTCCCCTTTTTTTCGACAGGTACTCTGTTCCTCAGTGAACGCCGTTTTCCAACAGACACCATGTTTTTGATGGATGTAACAGAGAACTATGCTTATGTACAGTGTAGCCACAACTTAAAAGGAAGCTGTGTGCCTCTTCTAAAAACTGGTGTCAAAAAGAGAATCGAACACATGAAATAATATCAACATTTATAAGACTGGACCAGCAGCTGGGTGGCCAACTGAGAGAGGAAGGGTCGTATCCTCCGGATGTTGTAGAGGAGGAATCTGCATGACCGAGTCAGGTTCGCTATGTGAGCTGAGAATGATAACTGGCCATCCAGAATCACTCCAAGGCTTCCTGCATCCTCAGTCGGGGTGATCAACGAGTTCCCGAATGAGATGGCAAGATCACGGTGAGGACCTGTAGTGCTGGGGATGAACAGCAGCTCAGTCTTGCTGGGACTGAGCTTAAGGTGGTGAGCTGTCATCCATGAGCTGACGTCGGTCAGGCATGCTGAGATGCGGTTGCAGACCTGTGTATCAGATGATGGGAAGGAAAGCATTAGTTGTGTATCATCAGCATAGCAGTGATAAGAAAAGCCGTGAGAGGTAATTACTTCTTCAAGAGAAAGAGTGTAAAGAGAGAAGAGAAGAGGACCCAACACCGAGCCTTGAGGGACACCGGTCGAGAGCCTGCATGGAGCAGACGTGGACCCATTCCATGTTACCTGATAGTGGCGGTCCTCCAGGTAGAACTCAAACCAGTTCCATGCAGTGCCGGTGATTCCAAGATCGGTGAGTACCGACAGGAGGATCTTGTGGTGCACCATGTCGAAGGCTGCAGACAGGTCGAGCAGAATCAGAACTGAGGACAGTTTGGCTGAACTCGCTGCATTAAGCCTCTCAGTTACTGCGATGAGAGCAGTTTCCGTGGAGTACCAGTCTGAGGTCTGAGGCCGTCAGTACAGAGGATGGAGCACCAGTCTGAGACAGTCAATACAGAGGATGGAGCACCAGTCGGAGACGGTCAGTACAGAGGATGGAGCACCAGTCTGAGACAGTCAGTACAGAGGATGGAGCACCAGTCTGAGACAGTCAGTACAGAGGATGGAGCACCAGTCTGAGACAGTCAGTACAGAGGATGGAGCACCAGTCTGAGACAGTCAGAACAGAGGATGGAGCACCAGTCTGAGACAGCACCAGTCTGAGACCGTCAGTACAGAGGATGGAGCACCAGTCTGAGACAGTCAGTACAGAGGATGGAGCACCAGTCTGAGACAGTCAGTACAGAGGATGGAGCACCAGTCTGAGACTGTCAGTACAGAGGATGGAGCACCAGTCTGAGACAGTCAATACAGAGGATGGAGCACCAGTCGGAGACGGTCAGTACAGAGGATGGAGCACCAGTCTGAGGAAGTCAGTACAGAGGATGGAGCACCAGTCTGAGACAGTCAATACAGAGGATGGAGCACCAGTCTGAGACAATCAGTACAGAGGATGGAGCACCAGTCTGAGACCGTCAGTACAGAGGATGGAGCACCAGTCTGAGACCGTCAGTACAGAGGATGGAGCACCAGTCTGAGCACCAGTCTGAGCACCAGTCTGAGACAGTCAGTACAGAGGATGGAGCACCAGTCTGAGACAGTCAGTACAGAGGATGGAGCACCAGTGTGAGACAGTCAGTACAGAGGATGGAGCACCAGTGTGAGACAGTCAGTACAGAGGATGGAGCACCAGTCTGAGACGGTCAGAACAGAGGATGGAGCACCAGTGTGAGACAGTCAGTACAGAGGATGGAGCACCAGTGTGAGACAGTCAGTACAGAGGATGGAGCACCAGTCTGAGACAATCAGTACAGAGGATGGATCACCAGTCTGATAACATGTTTGGTGGCTGAGCTGCCCCACACTGTGATGGACGAGGTGATGACAGATTCTATAGTGGCAGTGTACAACTGTACCATCAGATCATGGGATGAGTTGAACGTCCTCAGTTGATGCAGGAAGTACGTCCTCTGTTGGGCTTTCTTGATGATAGAGCTGACGTTGCAGTCCCACTTCAGGTCCTTGGTGATTGTCAGAATATCAGGCACTTGCTATTATATACACCCTACAGTATATAAGCCAGTATCTATCTGTATATTCAGTTTGAGTCATATGTTGCACATCAGTGTGTTTGGCACCCTTGCAAACTGTCCCTTTCATCAACCTGGCAATGAACCTCTCAACTGTACTTCTGGTTTCCCACTGTCCCTCTTCCCCATTTTGTGGCTGAGCTCTGTATTGTTGTGAAATGGCTCTGTTGGCTTGACTCTGATGACTCTTTGCTTGACATCTTCATTATCCAGTTCTGCTTAGCCATACAGCCTTAGTTTCCAGTCTGTGCCATCTTTCACCATATGCCAGCCCAAGGAGCAGTATTTGACAGTGGACAGTAATACTCTAAAATGCTGTGGTAAAGCAGACTCTGAGGTTTTCCATGCACAGTTTTAAAACGTTCTGTGGGCAGCATTAATGAATACAGCTCCAGTAGAAAGTCTGGCAGGAAAGTGAAATAACACATTGTTTGCTGTGAGCTTCCATGTTTCTTTCATTTTATTTTCGTGAGAGCAACAATCGAACTGATGGTATGATGTGTTACAGGTTTTCTCAATTGCTTACACACAAATACTGGTACTCGAGACACAATGACCACGACATGTAACTCATGCACCAACCCCCTGAACCAATTCTGCCAAACTACAAGCACAATTCCTGCTTTACGCTCAAACTGCAGTTCTAAAACACACTTTTTTCAAAACACTACACACAATTTTCTGCATTTATCGCAAAGTTTTCACAAGGAACACACTGATATTCAAAATTCTAAAGTGAATTGCCCTACTATGCACACTGACTCATCACATGAGCTAACACATGTCACACAGGTTTACAATTAGCAATCAGAGCTTTAGCATAAAAGGGCAACAGGTGAGCTCAGTTCTCCTGTTTTGGAGAAATGGATGCCAACATTGGAAACAGAGGCAGACACATGTGGAGATACAGCAGTTGATGCTTTTCATGGCTGGATTCGCCATGCTAGGCGATATTTCCCCCGCTGCTTGGCCAGGGAAAGCATTGCTTGTGATGTGGATGAGGTGCTGTGGCCAGACCGAAACAGAAGAGGATGCAGCATAGTTTTTTTTTTACTGTAACTGTGTACAGTAAATTCTTCTGTTGTTTTGTATGTAGACCACTGTTTGTGCAACTTTCTGTTGGTTGGGATGTACACTGTATATTGTTTTTGTGGGAAAAAATAAAAATTTTGTTACTGAGTATTTGTGTGTTCTGAGTATGAAAACAATATTCTAAAATGGTTCACAGCACACTTATGTATGTACTCTCTGGAGTAAGTGTCATTATGATGAGTGGAGAAGAAGTGTTTTCCATTCATCATAGTGTTTTACATTGAGCACATCAGTGTTCAACTGGTTCTTATAAATGTCTATTCATATGATGGTTTGTGTGTGTCATCTAAAAACAAAATACCACTTTGAGAAGAGAGATTCAACATTTTGAATGTAAAGTTTCATTTTGCAGGAGAACTGAGGGGTTTTGCCCATTGTGTGGGTGTTTTTTGATTTGTGTGTAGAGTTCTGAGAGTATGAGGTATGCTTTCAGAAAATGTGTGTAAGCAATCAAGAAAAACTGTAACTACCAAACATCTGTTTCATCTCTCGTGTTGATTAACTGCAACAAAGATTCAAAATAAAGACAGAAATCTACTTATAGTACAGTGACCAGTTCAGGTTACATGTGGGAAAAGTCATTCGACTCACTAATATGACACAGTTTTACTTTTTTTTTTGTCTTTGAGCAATTAAGTCTGTACTGATGCTTCATGTTTAAGCTTACTATGAAGCTGGAAAACACTACTTCTCTATGAGGTGAGGTACCAACTGTGTTGCTTAATACTGTCAATGTAACTGAATATATTTCATCTTAGTACCACAGAACACATGGCTCCTTTGTAGTTGAGAAACTGGAACTTGCTTCATCCTAAACCAAAAAGCATTTTAGACCGTATAAATACACCCAGACCAACTCCTCCAACTGGTACCAGACACACCAGACAGAAAGAAAAGCAAGACAAAAACTCATCAGCTGCCAGATACGGTCTGAAACTTTTTTTAATTGTCTATTTATTTATCTATTAATAGATTATTAATGATCTATTTATCTAATGTGGTTAAAATATAGAATACCTCATCAGAAATGAAGAGAGGAGTGCAAATGATGCCGTTTCTGATTTGCTGTTTCTTGTATGTTGTGTTTTAGAGATCTGCACTCTACAATGGCGATGTGGACGGTGGTTTTGGGTCTTGGGTTATTCCTTGCTACCGGTAAGAAAAATCCTTTGCTTGCTACAGGTGAAATTTTTTATCTTAAATGTAGGACAGTGTAAAGAGGTGTATATCTATATATATATATATATGGTTTACACTGTCCTACAATTAAGATGAGATTTTCCTAACCCTAACCCTAACCCTAGAGATTTCAAAAGTCAACCTTATGCATAATTATTTTATTGAGAGATTATTAATAGGTTAGCCCAAAATTTTCTAAATTCCATTTTAGTCCTGCATCTAAGGTAGATCTACAAGATTTGGTAAGTTTACTCAAAAAATTCAAAAAATATCAGTAAATATGGGATTTTCAACTCAAAGAAAAACATGTATCTCCATTTTGGTTTCATTTTCCTTCATCATTTGACCACAGCAGCTGCTGTTAACACTGTGTGAAATTTCACGATGAATGAAACAATAGAAATGACCCAAAATCATTTGGAAAAAAGTCTGATTCCATTGGGAAAAAAAGGGTAAAATTCTGTTTCACTTTCTGTTTCACTTTTCTGACCGAGTGGAGACTGATGGTGGAAAGATAGGAACTTCTTTTATTTTAGTACAAGGCTCAACCTAACAACATGGGTCTGAAGACAGTGTGAAGATAAGATATAATAAGATAAGATATGCTTTTATTATCCCACATGGGGAAATTTGCATTGTTACAGCAAAAGAATAGCAGCAGGACAGATACAGAACAAGAGGTAGAGTAAAGCATAAAGAGAGTTTACACAATACACAATAAGAAAATTACAGAAAATAAATTAATCTCTATGGTTTATATAATATAATATAATATAATATAATATAATATAATATAATATAATATAATATATATTGCACGGTTACTGAAAGATATTGCATACTGATAATCTGACAGTCACCTAAATACCGATGGCACAGGCAGCCAGACTTACAGTGACGGTGACAGTCGGTACAAGATGTCAGCAGGTGATGGACAGGTAACGACATGCAGCCCCAAATATTGGTCAATAATTAAGTGACATGCCTATATAGATAGATATGGGTCCATATAGTGTGCTGCAGTAGTGAGTGTCTGGTGCTCTGCTTGAGGAGGTGCCAGTAGTGGAGCCTAACAGCAGTAGGGAGAAAAGAGCTGCGATGTCCTTAGATCTGCAGGTGGAGGAGAAAGATTGAACACTGCCCCCACCCCTGTACTACAGTCCGAGACAATAAGGGGTGAACTGCTACTCGCGCTGTGACCTATAGAAACGCAAACTGATGCAGTGTTGTGCTGTTTTAATACAGAAAGCCTGGCACATGAACAACAAAAGAGGGTAATTTCCCGTAAGTCTATTATTATTATTATTATTATTATTATTATTATTATTATACTGTTTATTGACATTCTAAAGAATTTGATTTACAGGCCATTGCCCACATGGATGGTCTCAATATGGAGGTAGATGTTTCAAGTTCTTCAGTACTAACCTTCAGTGGGCTGATGCAGAGGTACAGTGGATCTGAGAGTGTTTTGTGATTGACAGATAACAGATTGACACTCGCTGCTCATTATCATATTTCTTAATTCCCTCATTTCAGGCTACATGTTTGGAGCACAGTGCAAACCTCGCTTCCCTGCACAGCTATGGAGAATTCTACTTTGTACGTCAGCTCATCATACAGGCCGCTGGCTCCGTCATTGTTACCTGGATAGGCGGTAATGACGCTGTCAAGGTAAGTGTTGCCTGAATTTGGCTGTTATTCATGTTTTATCTGGCATTTTGCCAAAGATAACCAGATCCTACAAACTCTGACTCAGGAAGGAAAATGGTTCTGGAGCGACGGATCCAAAATGGACTATCAAATTTGGAACAAAGGGCAGCCTGATGACTATAAAGGAAAGGAAGACTGTCTTCAGTTCAGCTTCGTTGGTATGTGACCTGTATTCACTAAATATATATATACCCATATATACTGTATATATATATCCATATATACTGTATACATACATATATATATATATATATATACATACAGTGAGGAAAATAAGTATTTGAACACCCTGTGACTCTAAGTGGCTAGTTCTCCCACTTAGAAATCATGGAGGGGTCTGAAATGGTGCGTGTCCACTGTGAGAGACATAATCTAAAAAAAAAATCCAGAAATCACAATGTATGATTTTTTAATAATTTATTTGTGTGTTACTGCTGTAAATAAGTATTTGAACACCTGTGAAAATCAGTGTTAATATTTGGTACAGTAGCCTTTGTTTGCAATTACAGAGGTCCTGTAGTTTTTCACCAGGTGTGCACACACTGCAGCAGGCCCTTTGGCCCATTCCTCCACACAGATCTTCTCCAGATCAGCCAGGTTTCTGGGCTGTCGCTGAGAAACACAGAGTTTGAGCTCCCTCCAAAGATTTTCCATAGGGTTTAGGTCTGGAGACGGGCTAGTCCACTCCAGAACCTTGATATGCTTCTTACGAAGCCACTCCTTGGTTATCCTGGCTGTGTGCTTTGGGTCATTGTCATGTTGGAAGACCCAGCCACGACCCATCTTCTATGGCAACTGTTCAAAGAAGCTTTTGGAAGATGCATCCTAGATTAACTCATAACTAATTAACTCATGTAGAACTTGACGGCTGCAACGTATCTTACAAAAGTTGGGGCAGGGCTGTGTCTACCACTGTGTAGCATTCCCTCTTCATTTCACAGCGGCCTGTAAACGTCTGGGCATGGTAGAGTGGGTGGAGTTTGGGATGGTGATGACTCTAAAGCATCCTTTCTCCATTTGTGGTGCTTGTTTTGTCCAGCTGGCACGCTTCTGTTTTTTCTGTGGAAGGTCCGTCTGGTAAAAGTGTTTCCTTGTCATATTGTTTTTCTTTAATTGAATCTGTTTTTCGTTTGTAAATTTTATTTTATTTTTGTAATTTTGCTGCTCCATGCTCCTAGTTTCCTGTTAGCACTGGTAAATGGTATTGGTGAAATTCCCTTTAGAAATGTTTTAAAGTCAGATTAGAGAAACACAAGCTGGAGTCGAACATGGATGCATTTTTTTTTTATAAACATATGTCTCCTTTTCACCACAGAACCCCAACAATGGAATGATGGTGAATGTACCGAGCACAATCCATTCATTTGCGCCTTGAAGTGAAGATTTGGTCACTCATATCCATCTGCAGGAACCTTCCATAAAGGAATGTGAACAGATGAGCAGTTCTGATCTGAATAATAAGAGTCAATAAAGCAAGCAAAGCAACGCAGTGTCTGTTTATCGCCATCTTTTATAACTAAGCTGGTTATTTACACTACTGGGTGGTGTCTAGTTTGGCAGCAGAGGGTGCTGTTTTACTCTCTCTCTCTCTGTTAGAGCTGTTCTAATGCATGCAACTAGTCAGTATGTTTAGACACTGATTAACATACATAAAGAGAAAGGGAAAGGAGGAGTGGGGGAAGATTTTAATATTCACAAATGAAACCTTATTTTAAAAGACTATTACAATAACTGGTTAACAAATACAAGAGACTAATTAAACATCTGGTGCAGACGCAGCACATATACAAACAAACACTAAACTGGGAACACTGGGTGACGCCTGTTACCTGGTCCAGCTTATACTCACAGTAGAACACCTGTGCACAAGACTGTCACCAAGTCGAAAGAAAGAAAGACAGACACACAGGACAGGTTGTCACACCCGGAGCTCTCAGCACCTACAACACACACACAGGAAAAGTCCAGATCCACATACACACAAAACAGTACAACCAGGTACAACCAGGTACACCAAAAAGTAAAAACAGATGAGTAGATCGGGCTGTGACGAGACTACAAATGATACAGGTGCTCAAGTTAACTTGTTGCAACCGGAAACACTTACAGCCAAAACCAAACAAAACTAACCTCAACAGCAACGCCAGGTCCTCCAGTCTGCCAGGGCAGGACACAGTTAAGCTCGTGCAACACAGGACACGACCACACCCCAAAACTTTAGATTAGATTAGATTAGATTAGATTAGATTCAACTTTGTCATTTGTGCAGAGTACAGATACAGAGCCAATGAAATGCAGTTAGCATCTAACCAGAAGTGCAAGTACAGTATTATTTACATAAAGAGCCGTAATAATAAATATATACATATATAAGCATATCTATATACATATATATGAATGTATAAGAGCAGCATTTACAGATGAATGTTTCAGCTGTAAGAGTCATGCAAGTAGACAGTATGTACACAAAAATAACATCTGAGGTAGAGACAATATGAGAACAGTATGTAAACACGAGTATACAGTATGTAAACACAAGTATACAGTATGTAAACATGAGTATACAGTATGTAAACATGAGTATACAGTATGTAAACACGAGTATACGGTAGGCTTGGTGATGAATAAAGTGCAGTAACAGTACAGAAGGTGCGAGGATGCAGTAGAGGGAGTGCTATGTAAATTAAAGTGTCCGTGCAGCGTTCATGAGACACACAGCCTCATGAAAAAAACTGTTCCTGAGTCTGCTGGTGCGGGAGCGGAGGCTCCTGTAGCGCCTGCCCGATGGGAGGAGGGTGAAAAGACCATGATTCGGGTGGGAAACGTCCTTGATGATATTCCTCGCCCTGCCCAGGCAGCGCTTGCGATAGATGTCCTGAATGGTGGGTAACTGGGTGCCTGTGATGCGTTGAGCCATTTTCACCACCCGCTGGAGTGCCTTGCGGTCAGCAGCGCAGCAGTTGCCGTACCATACAGAGATGCCGTTGGTGAGTATGCTCTCAATGGTACAGCGGTAGAAGTTCACCAGGATCCTGGGAGACAGGTGAACTTTCTTGAGGCTCCGAAGGAAGTAAAGGCGCTGCTGCGCCTTATTGACCAGAACTGAGGAGTTCAGAGACCAGGTGAGATCACTGGAGATGTGGGTGCCAAGGAACCTGAAGCTGGTCACCTGTTCTACTGCAGCTCCGCTGATGTTGACTGGTGGGTGAGCCTGGCTTCTGGACCTCCTTAAGTCCATTATGATCTCTTTGGTTTTCTGGGTGTTCAGTGTTAGGTTGTTGTCATGGCACCATGTAGACAGATGCTGTACCTTATCCCTATAGGCCGTCTCGTCGTTGTCTCTGATCAGGCCTATCACCGTGGTGTCGTCCGCGTACTTGATTATGGTGTCAGAACCATAAATTGGCACGCAGTCATGGGTGAACAGGGAGTACAGGATCGGGCTCAAAACACAACCTTGTGGGACGCCGGTGTTCAGGCTGATGAAAGAGGGAGAGAGGTTTTCTAACTTAACAGACTGCGGTCTGTCAGTCAGGAAGTCTGAAATCCAGTTGCAAAGTGTTGTGCTGATACCCAGATGGTTGAGCTTGGAGATAAGCTTGGAGGGGATCGCTGTGTCGAATGCTGCACTGAAGTCAATGAACAGCATTCTGACATAGGAGTTCTGACAGTCCAGGTGGGTTAGTGCAGTGTGCAGTGTGCTTCCTACTAACTCGAATATTATCCAACAGATCACTAAGCACGGTTGTAAGTCGCTCTGGATAAGAGCTTCTTCTAAATGCCTTAAATGTAAATGTAAATGTGAAGTGCCGTGGAGATGGCATCCTCAGTTGACCTGTTGCTACGGTAGGCGAACTGATGTGGAATCAGTGTGGCGGGCAGGCAGGATTTCAAGTGAGAAAGAACTAGTCTTTCAAAGCACTTGGAGATGATTGGGGTGAGTGCGACAGGGTGGAAGTCGTTCGGTGCTGAAGTTGGGTGCTTTGGCACCGGCACAATGGTGGCAGTCTTGAAGATGGTTGGTACAGCAGCTTGGGCCAGTGAAAGATTGAAAATATGTGCAAAAACTCCTGAGAGTTCATGGGCACAAGCTCCTAACACACGACCAAGTACTCCATCAGGGCCGGCAGTGCTCCGTACATTCACCCTACTGCTCCTCAATCCGTTGTATATAGCAGTGCTTGGCCATGGAGATCCTTTTCCTCAGATTAGCTCTGGCAGAGCTGTAAGCCTCCCGGTCACCAGACCTAAAGGCAGCATCTCTAGCTTTGAGCAGGAGGCGAACCTCTCTGTTCATCCAGGGCTTCTGGTTAGGGAAGGTTATTATTGTTTTGTGTGATCAGTTGTTGATATGTTCCGGGACAGAGTTGGTGTAGATGTCAATGTTGATGTGTCAGTCTGTGGTGGCCCAAACAGCATACTTACTCCAGTTGGTGTGCTTGAACTCCTGCTGAAGAAAGGAGTCAGCTCCCTAGATCCAGATCTTTACAGACCTGGTTGCTGGTGTAACACGCCAGATGACTGGAGTGTATTTGCCCAGAGGAAAGAAAAATCAAAAATGAAATCTCATTAAAGGCTCAGTAGTTTCTCCTAGACAATAATGAGATCAGATGGAGAGATAAATGAGACTTGGTGTAAGTCTCCCGGCTGCTCAGATGTTTCTCCTGAGATAAAGATCTCAGTAATCTCACGAGTCTCTTTTTGAGCTTCACTAGAGATCTCAATAAAGTCTCAATTATGCTCATTATATTTCCAAGATAAAAACGCTCAAAGTGTGAAAGACCTCTGGGTGGTTTTATTTACCTTAATAGCTATACATCTGGACATATGAAATCACTTTATTAAACCAGTGACCATATAAATTAAATCTCTCACAGGAAAGCCAGACTGAACCAAACTAAGGAACTTATATTTTGGACACTTAACAAGAAGGACCAGTTAACTGGAATACATCGATTAAAACATTTAAAATGGTTAAAAGAAGAAAAATGTAAAAACCTACTGAATCTTAACTTAAACATTGATAAACCTTATGATACAACAAGAGAACACGATATTCTAGAGAAACACTAGGTCACCTTGGGTCTGACTCGGTTTGACAACATATCTTTTTATTCAATCAGTCAAACAACATCATACCATTTCCAATATTGCAAAATTTACATTTATTTTGTTAGATTATTGTATTAATATACAATCGATCATGTTTAGCAGTCACATCATTGTCTGATATATTGATATACAGAGGCAAACAAATACAAAGAACACAAGATGTGTACTAAAATGTAAATATAAGAAATATTTCCAAGAAGAAATGAGCTATCAAAGTGAAAGTGATGCAGTATACCCAAACATGTAAGGCTGTTAAATAACATACAATTCAGCAAAAACAAATGTACCACTCTTGTTTGTGTTTTGTTGGACATATATTTGGCATATACTAAAACTATACACAGATGTATGTAGCGTTTTGTTTTCTATTAAACTTGAGTAGTCATAATTTCATACACTTGTTAATCCCTCTCAAGACTATTAGGGAAATGTGCTACATAAGCAATACCAGGCACTAATGACACATTTAAGAATATTACTTTGCTTAAAATATTTTCAAGTGGTACTACAGTCCTTTCCACTGGACTTTCCAGCAAGCTTACAATGTGAAAACAAGTGCCGCCTGTTACAGTATCCTGCAAAAGATTTACACCTGTACATGAGAATTCATTCACAAAAGCTAGATACCTCTCATTCAGTGATTTGTCTGTTTCTTTGTATGAAAGAAGTAAGTCAATCTGACCATATTTAATCTGCTTTCCTTCATGAAACATTACAGTATAATTGTTTCTTCTTTTGGCTTTGACATACTGCTTTGAGGTATAAACAGTTCGTCCCACCTTTACTCTAGTAAATGCCTTGACGGCATTACTGTGTAAGGTATGACCTACAAATGATTCTAATGCAGACATATCCTTACATTCCAGGCAAATATTAGAGGGCACGCTCATCACTGTTATTCTGGAGACATCACTGACTCCTGAGCAAAACCCTTTAATATTTGTCATTCTAACAAAGAGGTCTGCAGCAGCACTGCCCATCTTTGAACTTTGTGCAATATTTGGAAGACACTGAATGAGTTTTACAGCATTTACCATTTGCAGTGGTATATTCTGAGTTCCATGAATGCGACGGAGCAAATGGCGTCCAAGTTCTCTGACGCCGTCTGCTAAATATGATAGTAAGTGCACATTGGCCGTTAGGTATCGCTCACCATAAAGTGCAACTATTTGAGAACAGAAATTCCACAAAATTTTTTCTGCATGATCCACCTGTGCAGATGTTACTGACTCCATTAGAAGAATGAATATTGCCTCACTTAGCAGTAGGAAATGGTTGTAGTATAGGTGTGCAAGAACACCCCGGAAGACTACTGGGCCGAAAAACAGCAACATATATCTGTATTGTGAGGCTTTATAGAACGTTCTGTAAGAAGACACAGAACGGGGATACCTGGCCAAATATGGCGGTTGAATTTCACTTATGCGTCTGTCTACTTCCCTAACAGATCGGACCATACTAAAAAGACAGCGTGAGAATTCTGTGGAAAACCACAAAAACATCAAAAGACGCATGACACCAAGTAGCACTGAATGCATGTAATCAATTCCTGTGCCTACTATCAAATCATAGCTAGGCAGTATGCTAAGCCAAGTAGGACCCTTAACACCATTCACAGGGGTTTTTGAATTAAATGCTGACCTGGCATCGTCAAGGTGTCTCTTGTGAGGATGACGAGGACCTTTTGGATCTGTTTCTTTAAAAGGAAAGGCATGCACATGTCCTCATTCTCCTGTTTTTACTGTCTGGCCTGGCTGCTCACATTTCAAACATCCAAAGTGCCCATTGAACTGAACAGAGTTCAAAACTAATGCCTTTGCTGGTAAATCACATGTCCCTGCAATAGTTAAGACCTTGCAGATGAACGGTTCAGGGGCCTCGGCGAACTGAACAAGGACTCCATCACTTTCTAAGTGTGTCACACAGTGGTTTAAGAAAAGTCAGCATAGATGATTTTGATTCATCAAACCAAAGACCAGCAAATATCATATTTTTGCGTTTTGTACGTTCCAAAAAGCTTAGCTCATTAATAACACAGTAAAAAGGCCAAACAGAAAATTTGGATGACTTAAAAATGGGTATTCCATCTGTATTCCACATCAAGGAGATATTTCTTAAATTGCTTAGTGGGCCACTGCAATTTGTGAAACTCTGATATAGCTTGCCATCATATATTTCTTCAATATTGTTTTGGCACTTTTTCTGTCGTGTAAATCTGAATTTTAGTTTTTCCTCAAAACCTTGCTTTGCAAACAAGGCCTGAATCTGTGTTTCAATTGGAACCTCAATGAAGTAAGAGGTTGACCCATCTATGTCAACATTAGCTTTACAAGCTTGGCACTGGGTATTACTCTCTGCGGACATGTAGCAACCATTGCAGTACTTGTGCAAAATTAAGGAAGAACCTGTGTCATCAAAGAACTCTTTAAATTTCTGTAAATTTCTAAAACATTCCGTCTGAAGTTCAGTTGGGCAATGCAGGGTGATTAATTTCAGTAGGTCACCTAAAGCCTTCCCTGTAATTTTATGCCTATTAGCAAAGGTCATTATGAGGAGAAGACTCTCTACAACAGATATCGGAGCATCTCTATAAAGAGGACAATCCCCAGCGTGTTCACTGTTTTTGGTCCTGGTTCCATGACCTGTTAGCCTCTGTTCAATACAGTCTTCCACTGAAATGTTATCATTAAATGGGTTATCAACACCCCATCAGGAAACAACTGTTCATCACTTATGTCTAGAGAATCAAAATATTCCATGTTGGAATCAAGCCCTAAAAGGTCAATGTCTCTTGTGTGGTCCTCTGCTCTAAGAAATGCCTCGTTGGAATGGAAGAGTTCAGATTCATTTTTTGCTAATGGTTCTTCTGGATGAGAAGGGTCATTTTCTAGGTTCCAAATGGAAGTATTCCTTTCAAAACAACATTCATCTGAGCTCTGGCTTGTTACTCCTGTAAAAGATATTAAGTTGCAGGTATAGACATTAGAAATGTAACAGTGCGTTATAATGATAATTGTGTTGGAACAGTGTACATCAGTGTAAGAATAGCACATTACCATATTATTACCTGTGTTTCGGGCTACTGAATCCTCAGAACCCTGCTGTAAAATAAGAGAAATAATATTTAGGACACAAAATTTCAGTGTATGCAGCTGGACTGTGTGGTGTAAACAGAATAATATAATTATTGTTACTTATAATTATTTATCATGTTATCAGTACAAACATAAAATGTAACCTTACTCATATAGTCATACACTGTTAATTTACTAGTCTGTCAACACAGTTAACCATCACTCAATCCAACGTTAAACATGTTTAATAACCAATGCTAATGGCAAGTCCTCTGTTACTGCAGTTTATATTATGTGGGTGGTGAATCATTCTCAGCACTGCAGTGACACTGTGTGTTGCGCTGCTGGACACCTCAGTGTCACTGCTAGGTTGAGAGTGAGCCACCATCCAAAACTGTCAAGACGAGCGGCTCTGTGGTCAGAAACGAATCACTCAACTTCACGCAACTTCAGCAGTACATCAGCAGCTGATCTATAGCCCATACATGTATACCAGCAATGTGGAGACCCCAGAGGGGGGTTTATGAAGAGGGATGTGTTTAATTAAAAAATGTTGTCTATTCTTACCAATATACCATGTCTTCTATAGCGCTTGGAGAGTTTTGGTCTTAATTTTTCTCCTCCAACGACACTCAAGCGTTTGTTTTGCCATCCTCACCTGTATGTAACTCTGAAACACTGGTCTGAATGAAACATATACAAAAGTGTTACATATTAATTACAGATAAATCAGTCCTCAGCAGTAAACTCAGATTTGGCAAATTCCTAGTTCCCATTTCTGGTGTTATACGACCTGAATATTGTTTTTCTGTTTTCATGGTTCCCCACACACATGCCCTCTGACTTATCATCAAATTAAGAAGTCCTTACTGGAATATGTGTCAGAGAAAACTTTATTCTGCACTACTATACCAGGACTAGGTGTAGAAACCACTGGTCAAACTGTTTTACATTCTGTAGGCACAATTAGTGAACCAGTTTAGATAAATTCAGTTGGTATGTGGAGTACGTGGTTAGTATTTAATTCAGCTGTAAACTGTGTCAGTAAGCTACACTAGTTAAATAAAAGAAGCGGACATTCGCCTGTCAGTGTCCAGCTAAAAGTGCGGAAATAATACAAATCACTCACTTACTTTAGTGAGCTGCTCCTTCGGAAGAGTGCTCCTGTCTTGAGGTCCGAGAAGAATGGCGGCTCTGTGAATGAGCCTTTCTCTATCATCCGTCATCCTCTAATCAAAGAACCGACGAGGCGTCCTGTAACTCCTATTGGTCATTTACGTCATCAGGCAGTTTGAATGGCAGGTCAAAAACTGCTGTGATTGGCCAGTTCAAGTTTAAGTCCTTTTGGAAGAGCAGTCGACTAACAACGGCAGCGAAAAAATCGGCGGGAGGTCGACATACATGGTAAGCTGTCAATTAACTTGAAATACTGTTTGTGTATTGTTATTTAGCAGCATTTGTCTGTTGGGCAAAAAACTCTTAAGACATACAATATAGAAATAAAAAAGACTTCCCCGCAAGACTGGCGCTAGGCTAACAGTCATGGTGTAGCTAGCTAACGCGAGTCTAGGGGCATACATAACGGTCCTCTGGCTAGCGATGTCGCTAAGCTAGTTAGCGTTTGCGATAAGACTAAAACATTTAAAACTTTTTTCGCACAGTTTTTTAGCACAAACCGTCTGCCTACATTTTCTTAAAGAATGTTATCCCGTGTTTAGAAACAGTATTTGGCCATAAAGCGTCTTTGTAGAAATCTATACAGGGTTTAAACCAGGAATGTGGACAGGTAATGGTACCCGGGTACCTGTCCGAGGTGCCTGTATTTAAATACTGACACCATTAGCCACTCGGGTAACACTTGTACAGACAATTAATTTAAACTTTTTTTTTGTTTTGTTTTGATATTTGAGAGTACATAATAATTCTGAAATTTCCTGAGTCCCCCGACGTGAGCAGGGACGCGCTGTTAGCTGACTGAGAAGGTAAAGATGGCGGCCGGTCCGTTCTGGCACGGCTTTACCGCTAACTCGGCTAACACACTCCGTGTAGAAGACGAGACATAAGCACCCAGGGTTGAATGGACTAGCTAACATCTGATAAAGCATCACTAGCGTGTTCCAACGTTTTTATACACGTTTTTTCATGCGTAGTCTATTTATGCCACTGGCATCACCTAAAATTGTATGTCCTCCCTACTGCCAAGTTAAACAAGTCAGTTTAATAGTTGGCACAATTTGTGTGTGTGTGTGTGTGTGTATAACATGTGTGTATAACAGACTAAAGTATTAGCTATTAAATATAGCTTTCATACATGGATGAAATGGTTGTCAAATTACTGTACGTTTAAAACTTAGTATACATTAGTATTTAACATGTTCTGTATATTATTATTTTTACATTAGTATGTTGACTTAAAATTGACCGACATATTTTGTTTTCTTGTGTGTTTAGATCGGCAAAAAAAATATATGTGCCTAATCTCAACTTGAAGACATATTCTGTGCTGCTGAAAGTCCCAAATTTAAAAACTCACTGACTGGGGTTTTTGTTTACCCAGACATGTAAGTGTTGTTACACATATAACATGTGAATCTCCTTGAGATACTAACCTGAAAGTGTTAGTATAAAGATGTTACTAATCAAGAGTAATCTTTACTAGTTACCCCAAATTGTACTAAACAGTACAAGAATGTTGTCAGATAATATTTGCACAGCGAGCAGGATTGCCTGATGGTAAAGATATTTTTATTGAATCTGT
The DNA here is from genome assembly GCA_024036415.1 of Prochilodus magdalenae. NCBI lineage: Eukaryota > Metazoa > Chordata > Actinopteri > Characiformes > Prochilodontidae > Prochilodus > Prochilodus magdalenae. Next base: position 195,270 of record JAMWET010003674.1, on the reverse strand, counting down.
TCCACAGTATGGCAAGTCCTGGAAGGCAAGGTGTAAAAGAAAAACCCAAGAGAATCCGCTATCCACCTAAGAAGTTATGGTTCTCTGAGGAACGCACTGATGTACAAGTTCATGAACAAGATGGTAAGACGTTCATAAAATTTTTTTTTTCTTTTTTGTTCTTTTAAAAAATATATTTTAAGTTTTAAGGTTGTTAATGCATAAATAGTGCATTTTTTTTGTTTAATGAATCTCGTAAATTACTTTTCATGTTGTATAATATACTTTTTATTATATTAAATACTTCTTGAAAATGATGGAAAACAGTTAAACCATTCCAATAAATGATACTCTTACACACACGTAAGGAAACATATTGTCGCTGCCCAAAGAAAGACATGTATCTTTAAAATAGCAACTTTACAGGAAAGGCCAAAACCCAATTTAATTCTAATATAAGGCAATGAAACCAGACTTTTTCAAAACGATTTTTGGACCATGTCTGTGGGTTCATTCATTATGAAATTCACACACACAGCGTAACAGCAGCTCATGTGATCAACTGATACATAAATTTAAAAAAAAAAAAATTTAACATATTAAGATACATGTTTTTAATTGGATAGCAACTATATGTTTCTTTATCATTCTAAAGACTTCACTAGTGGCATGCAGTTGCCAGCTCTGTACACTGACACTTTGGAGAAATGTATGGTTGCCAATACTTAATTCTTATCTAATTTAAGACAACACTGCTCCAGATTGTTAACTAGCCTGCACACTCTATAATATATTTACACTCTATAATATATTTGTATTTAATGTCTACAAAACTGTCTGGAGTAGAACAATCTACATTAGCCATTAAACCTAGTCCATTTTGTACTTAGTAGATTTGACATTAGAGCCTCATCACAATAATGTTTTACACTAATAACTGTTGTTTTTGTTAAGTAAGCCATATTTATTTTTTCAGGTCTTTTTGTATTTGTGACATTCGAGGATGGATACACAGCAAAAATGTTTAAGTCCTGTGACGTACTAAATGAGGATGAGTCTCCTATTGGTAGCTTCAAAGATCTAAAACCTGGAAGAAAAGTTCTTGCAAGGTGGTCTGACAACAAATTCTATAATGCCATCATCGATTACATTGGCCTATCTGATCAAAAACACAATGAAAACAAAGGAGGAAAAAAGGACATGGAAAAAGAATGATCTAGCTGCTCAGATATTCTATAGACATTCACCAGGACCCTCAACTGCCCCACATGCCTATCCAAAGACGCAAGTTCAAGTTGCAGGGCAGAGTGTTAACGGGTTTCCACCTGCTCAAACCCAATGCAAGTCCCCTTATATACCAGCCCAGCTCCAGCCCTCACTCTCATTAAAACAGCATCAGTCTCGGCTCCCGCCATGGAACACCCAACCGGTGTATTCACAGCCTGTAAGACTAACAGATATTTCTGATCAGAGTTGAGAAGAGTCTGATCTAATGGATTTAGAAAAACATCAGAGTCAGGCCAATGCCAATAATCCAAGTCCCAAGGAATCCTTTCTGGAAATTCTGTTCATTCCCTCTATAAATAGCTTTGAACCTCATTTTCCACTTTCTGTTGAAAATACAAATCAGAATAACAGTCCCATGTTAAAAAATGAGGATTGTAATCCAAGTTCAGCAGATACTATAATCAGAGAGCGCTGTCCATCTTCAGAATGTGAAGTGCTCAAAGACTTCTCACAGAGTGAAGCAAATAAACACAGACCATGGGAGCCATGTGATGCTTGCAGGCCGAACGTGCAGGTGATTATGGAGGAGAAAAGGAGGATGAAAGATATGCTGTCTAGTATCAGTAAGTCATATTTTCAGTTAACTGTAACAGTAAAATCTTCACACATTTTGTCTTGTTAGGAGTTTGTCTTATATTGACTTCCACATACGCTAAATATTGGCGGGAAAACACTAGGGCTGTACCCGATTCAAAATTTTGTCAGTCGAATTGGTTTCGCCCGTCCTGGCCGGCAGTTTACTGTTCATTCATGTTTTTTCTCCATGTACATGATCTAGTAATCAGTAAATCAATTTGCAAACGTTTCAGATCTGATTTCCTCCTCATTTAGAAAGTCAGCAGCTGAGTCACAGGAACACATTTTTAAACTGAAAGAGACTGGGCATATGATGATCTGAATTGGAGCCTGATTTAATTACAAAATATCACGTCGGGCAGCCAACACGTATTTATGCTAAACATTAGCGCTTATAGTCTTATAGTCTTTTTAATTTCACTTTTAACAGCTTCAGTAGGATGACCCTACGACTTTCTTTTTTCATAAATAATGAACTGCTAAATAAAACCAAATTAGTCAATATTAAAATTATTTTTAGATGAAAAGGAGAATGGTTGATACTGTTTAATTATTATATCATCCTCGCTAAAATAATTATTTCTCATATTAAGTGACTGTACTTATCTTTGAATGAAAATAATCTTAGCTGTAGATGAATAAATAAAAATATCTGTAATTTAGGTTCTAAAATAATGGAATTATAATAAAACAAAACATCTTAGGCTCGTTTTTCCTTCACCGCAACTCACTTGCTTGAAGCAGTGTTCGATGTCTGACTACTGAAGAGCAGAATTAGCTTTAATTTGTTCGGATGCTCTTCTTCAAGAGCTCCTCCAGAATTCGTTCCCCCTGTGTTTCTCAGCTTCACAACTTTAGCTTCCTTCAACTGTGAACCGCCAGCGCACGTTATCACGTGGATTTAATTTTTAAAAAAAGCATGCATTATAGCCCAGCTAGAACTTAAATATATATTTTATTTATTTTTTATTGATTTTTATTTATTTATTCCTCTTAATCATTATTAAAATGTCTTTTTAAATTCTTAATGTTCTTGTGCATTTTTGTCAACTTGAAGGTTCTCAGTCGACTTAACTGACGATTCGATTTCTAGAGGCCAGCCCTAGAAAACACCTAGGTTTTCATCATGACCATAATCTTACTATATTTATTTTTTACTGTGTCTTGTCAATAAATGTGTCGGTGAAATTAAGACCAAACCAGATATTAAATTATAACTACAAATAATATTGACTTAAATAAAGGGTTAAACAAACACATTTCTATGCAGGAAATCACTAAGTACTGTATTCATGTTTTTCTAAAATGAAAAAAAAAGGCTTAAAACTTTTTCCTTTTTTTTCCCTTATTTGAAGTAAAAAAGAATATAGTATAACCACAACTCTCTAAATATGCTTCTTTTCTAGATATTGAGCAGTTGCAAGCAGTCAAGAACTTCTTAGACTGAGTTGAGGAACAAAAAGGACTCGAAAGTGGACTTTCAATGCCACTTTCTAAGGCTAGCCATAGCCAGCATACAGCAGAGTCCAACAGCAGAGTTGTACCCAAACAGTGGACTCTTCCTGTCCTCTACCAGACTGGCAGCAATTCAGCAAGAAGCAAAAAAGGACTGCCTTCACCTGTTTCATCTACTATTTGATAAGTTCTTTACTCCAGAGGAATGCATAAACTGTGTTGCATTCGGAAAACATGGCAAAGTACCAGAGGGAAAGAAGAAGTTGGATGAATCCAAAGTGAAAGGAATTCTAAGTAAGTAGGATTTCTAATTCCATACTAAAGCAGACTTAGATTTACACATTTTTTTTACAAGTCATAAAATTATAGCAGTATAGCAGTCCTGTGGATGGATGTGCTGTAGACTCTCAGTTCTCATCTATGAGCCACTCATTGTATATGCTTTTGTCTTTTTTTTTTTACTGCAGCTTTTGTCATGAGCTGTGCTAAACTACATGGATGGGAACCAGTCGAGAAAGCCAAACTGAAGAAGGCCATTATCAACAAATGTCGTACAAGGGCAAAATTTAAGACTCTATAAAAAGGACTCAAGGTGCTGTTTTTAAATACAGAAAGCCCTGTAATGTGTTTATCCCGAGTTAAATGAAAAGAGTTTGTCTCAAATTAACAGTTTGTTAGGTGGCCTGTTCTACACCTCATCTCAAATTAATCCTTTTGTGCTTGGCAAGTGAAATCTTATTAATTCTAAGCACTTTTTTTTTCATATTTAGATTACACTTTTTTTACCTCGTTATACTTGGTTTGTATCAAGTGAAAAAGTCGCATTAGTCTTATTACACTGACCGTTACAACACATCAATGTCACCAGTGGTGCAATGGTGTCGTGCCAGTCATGGAGTGACTCAGAATGGCAGCGGGTCATATCAGTCTAAATTTATCATCATTTATTGATCCAGGTAACCTTTATCTTACTTCCCGATAGACCTGCAATCTCACACCTCCTTCTGGGTGACCATGTTTTTTGACGAATAATTTATATTGACTTAGATTTAAGATGATTTCTCTTACCAAATTATGATTTATTTTTTTTAATAGTGTGGTTTCTGGTGTTTAGACTTCAGCATTGCTGGTTTGGTTATTAAAATTTAATTATATAAGCTGAAAGCTTTAGACTGTTTTCTGAGGGGTTTCATTAGAGTGAACAACCCAGTTTCCTATATATATATATATATATTAGTTTAATGTTTGTGCATGTATTGTTTTACTATTGTTAACATATGTATATTCCACACTGTATATTTCTTTTATTTTTCTTGATCAGGTATTTGATTCTGTTGTGCACTTAAGTTGTATTTCAGGGTCTGTAGTATTTCAGCACTTGGGGTTGTACTCTGTGCATCCTTGGACAATTAAGGATTATTTGTTCAATAATAAAAGGTAAAACTGACTAGAGAGTTGTTTGTGTTTATTTATTTGATTCTGTTTACCTAAGGTACAGACGTGGTCCTTACCTTCTTAATGATTTTGCTAGCATTTCTATTGTCTTATGGAGTTGATAAACAGATTAAATCAAGAAAAGAAAGAGATCTCCTTAGATCTCAGGTGCTTCTGAAACCAGAATCTCAGTTTTGACTTTTTAAATGTCTCATGTCTCAGTTTTGTCCCATTTTATTTCTCCTAAGCAATTTTAGGAGAAACATCTGAGACAAAGTTGATATCTAAATGAAATATAAGTGAGAATCACAGAGATGTCTCCTGAGACGCCAACATATGAGCAATAAAATTTTCCTCTGGGTGGGCAGCAGGAACAGAGAAAGATGGTCAGACTGTCCGAGATGGGGGAGGCAGGGCTCTAGAGTGCGACCAATTTGGTCGCACATGCGACCTAATTTCTCAATTGTGCGACCAAAAAAAATCTGAGGTCGCACCAGTGCGACCAGCCGTTCGATAGGGGAAAAAAAGAAAAAGTCTTCGCGACTCTGAAAGTCTCCCTGTGGTTTAAAACAGACACGCATTAGGCCCATTTCGTGGTCTAAACCAATCAAAGATAGCGAAGGGCGGGACCCCGGAGCGCCGTCAGCACTGAGTGATAGTACGTTCAGTGAACGAATCAGTGAGTGAACGGGAGCCCTCAGTTCAGTGAACGAATCACTGAGCAAGCACAGTTCCCTCGCAATGAGAGTCTCCGCTGAGGAAGTGATTCGGTTCGTTATGTTTACTCAAATGATTCGTTCATTCAAACGAAACGTTCACGAACGACACAACACTAGCAGTCAGACAGAGCGGTGAGTAGCCAAGGCCCGTCAGATAAACAGAGCGGGTGTAGCTGCGGATGACGAGAGACGGCGAAAAGAATGATTTAGAACATTTTGGTTAAGAATGTTCAGTTCAGGCCTGGTCCGTGCGGAAATGGTTAACCTGGGAGGCTGATGGCTCCGTGTCAGAGCGTTGGTTATGTCAAGCCCTGGTCCGGAGACGGCATCAGATAACTAGCCACATACGATCGACTCCGAGTCACAGCCTGCACTGACTGTAAGGAGTGTGGGAAGACCATGGCCGGCAGTAGTGCGTTTGTGACTGGTTCTAATACATTTAGAATTGAAGCGCTGAAAAAGCACAGTGCATCTATCAAACACATTACCTGCCGCGACAAATGCACTGCCCAAGTGTTACCTTTACTGTAGAATTGTGCTTCAAATAAAGAACTTTATGTTGACCACATTGTTAGTTAATCATTTACAAGTCAATATTGCCCATATGGACAGCGATTTAAAAAAAGAAAAAAAAGTGAACATGTAAAACTGCTGTTCTGAATGTGATGCAGTTTAAAATTTGGGTGCACCTAACTTTGGTGCTGGTGCACCTAAGAAAAAACGTTAGGCGCACCAGTGCAACCAGTTCAAAAAGTTAGTCTAGAGCCCTGGGAGGGGTGTGGCGCTGTATGCATTAGCCACGTTGGTGTAAACCTTATCCAGCGTTCTGTGTCCCCTTGTGGTGCAGGAGACATTCTGAAAAAACGTTGGAAGTCCAGATCTCAAATCGCTGTGATTAAAGTCCCCTGGCCCCCTTCGGCTAATCAGTTTGTAGTTTGCTGATAGCCGCACAAAGCACTTCCACAACTGCGTTAGCATTAGCATCGGGGGGCACAAAGACTATTCCAGCGAAGACGCAGTTAAACTCACGCGGTAGATAGAAGGGTCTGCACTTGATAATCAGGAACTCCAGGTCAGCAGAGCAGTGGGTTACCATGACGACAGAGTCCGTGCACCACACTTTGTTTACATAGATGCAGTTTCCTCCACCGCGGGTCTTGCCCGTAGCTGCGGCTGAACGCTCAGCTCTGAACAGTGCCCGGCCCTCTAGTTCCACCACGCTGTGTTTGGTGAAATGAGGTTACAGTCCATGAGCCTTCTCCGTGTGAGTGTCTAGATCTTTAATTCATCCAGCTTTCCTGGCAGCGAGCGAACATTGGCGAGAAAGACGCTAGGTAGCGCAGTTCGGTGTGGGCTTAGCATTAGCTTAGCACGCAGACCTCCGCGCTTACCCGGTCGTTGCTTCCGCTCGCGACGCCGGCGCCGGGCTCTTCCGGCCGAGTGACTCGCTAGGTCCCGGTGTCCGGATCATCTCTGGAGGTAGGTGGTTTAAGTCGAACGGGTGGTCAAAACCGATGTTGGTGTAGCGAATATTGATATCCAGAAGCGCCTGTAAATCGGGCGAAAACACTGGAGATAATTAGGTAAATAAACACTAATTTGCGAAAACTGGTCAGACGCTGAGCCTCGCGGTGTGCTCGCGACGCCATCTTGGTCTTCATAAATTTACTTCGCCCACCTAGAAAAACATTTACCCAGTGTTTAAAATCTACAGCCACATCCTCAGCCTGTAAATACTTTACACACTCGAGGTCCTGCAATAAATCAGTTATTAATAAATCTCTTTACCTCACTGTACAGTACATTACTACACGCCATCCGTTTGAACTGTGACTACGTCACACTGTGCGTTTCTCCAACCCTAAAAGCAGAACCACGCCATACGTTTGTACTGTGACTATGCCACACGGCACACCATGAACAAATTGTTCTTTCCATATACATCAGTGTTCATTTCAGTCATAAAGTAAATTCTATATATATATATCGAAATTTCAGAAAATCTGAATTTACCTACGTATGACAACTGCACCCCAGATCAAAATCTACAAGTACACTGTTCCCAATCAGACCGGACTGTGTCAGTATCTCAAATACTGTGGGTTTAGTTGGTGGACAAAAAAAATGAACCAAAAATGAATAATAATAATAATAATAATAATCACGTAAAAAAGAAAAACATAAATAAACAATAGTGTTGCGAAACGCACAATCACTAATCCTAATGATTAAGGTCAAGTTTCTGCAGCAGAGAGGCTTTCAGAGCTGAAGTATTCCCGTTCATATTTCTATTACCTGAAGAAATCAAAAGTCCAGGAATCAAGGAGGTTCCCCAGATCGCCATTTTAACTGACAGAGCACTGAAATGAAATGAGTGCGGGTTTGGGATTGCTAGGTGGTGCTCTTATACATGTATATTATATATGTCTGGGTATTGTTCTCTCTAGGTATCAGCACTGGCCTTTGTTCGGGTAGCGTCTGAGCTCATGGCGAGTTTTAGACTGTAACCTTCCTGTACTAGCCAGGATACGTTATCCAACAGAACAGTAAGCACGGTTGTGCTAAGGATCGTCGGCTAAATGCCACTGATAAGACATATGGGACCCCCACAGGACCACCACATAGCAGGTATTACGTGGGTGGTGGATCATTCTCAGCACTGCCGCTGGATTCACTGTGTCCTTGCTTGTTTCTATCTGCATTATCTCTTGTGAAACCCAGAAGTGGTTGATCCCCAAAGTACAGTAGGATTGATGGCTGCCACAAATAAATATGAAGTAAAGGCAGGGAATAATCCACACACATTTAATACCCACGCATTAATAACAGTTTTGAACACACATCAGTTATTGCTAGATAATACTGCAGCAGGTCACCTTCAGTAGAGCTGAGACCTAGAGACGAATATTTGAATCAGGGTAATCTAATCTACCCATCCTCCTCCACAGGGCCGTGCACAGACAGGCTGGTGTAGAATCACCAAACCACTTAGTGCACTAGAAACACATCGCGGGCCTGTTAGAAGACTGTAAAGTATCAAGCCCTGAGTTTGTACAGGTCCTGGACTGTCATGGTGATTTGCCTAGAGCTACTCATTGTGTCAGGAGTGTGAGGAACCACAGGATGAGCATGTATGTGCTGGACAATGGAAGTGGCCTGCTGGAGTTTACTCGTTTTCATTGACTAGGCTAATTTGTGCCAGGCTAGCTTGCTTTTTGTTAGCCTTAATCTGTGTTCACATTCTGCTTTACTGGCATAGATTTGATTGAGAGTGAGAGAACTGATGTTTAGAGCTTTTCAAATCTTTCTACTCGAAGCCAGAATGTGGCAAATCCCAGCACCGTATTCAATCTGGATTTCACACCATTGCTGTTCATCACGTTGGGATCCCTGCAAAAGGAAATTCCCTGCAAAGGAAAGTGGCCAGATTACCCAGGATGGCCCCATCTGTAAAAACATTGGATTGGATGAGAGTGTGGATTAGACTTTAACAAACTGCAAAAAGCAGTACACGTACACACATGGGCGTAAGAAACGTGGTGCGTAGGTTTGACATCGTGAGACATGTGAACATTTCATGCTTGGCCTCGCATGTGGCGTCAGCAAACACAGGGCTTATCTCTGTACCTGACTGACCCAACAGCCACGGCCACAGCAAGGATAGCGGACATTCATCGAGCAGTGATGTCCTTCATATGTGATCCTGTCAGTGTCTGCACCATTGGAAGATGACTGCACAATGCAGGACTACACCGATACTACAACTGTCCTTATTACCACGTCAACCTCACCAAAGACTGCAGTGGTGTCGCCCCAGACTGTCATGGAGTGACTCAGAATGGCAGCGGGTCATCTTCAGGTTTGTAGTCACATGTCAAGAAGGCTTGGTGTCTCGCCACCTCCACCCCTACGGCACCATCTGCAGGAACTGTGTGAGAATATTTAAGCTGCATGGGATGGATTATCACAGGACACCATTAGGAACCTCTACAACTCCATGTTGAGACGTCTGGCATGTTGCATTAGCAAACATGGTGGGCCGACACCCCATACTGAGAGACACTACTCCTGTATGTGTAGCTCAATAAATACTGTCCATATCAGTCTAAATTCATAATCACAGGAAAGACCAGATGATAGAAAGCAACCCGAGACTTTTGAAAGACGAGGAATACAAGTGTTCTGCAACAGCCAAGCCAGTTACCTGACCTCAGTCCAGCCGAGCACACATTTCACTTACTAAAGATAGAACCTCAAAAACAAGCAAGAACCGAAGCTGCAGTAAATGCCTGGTAGAGCACCTCCATGGAAGGATCGCAGGGTCCGGTAATGTCTACGAGTTCAGATGCACACCGAATGCAAACGATCTGCAAGCGTGTCCAATTACTTTTGAAACTGTTCACCCAACTTGGATGTTTTGCGCATGTCCCAATACTTATGGCCCTTTAAATATACTTGGCAACAAAGACTCACCTTGAATCTGTACCCCTGCGGAAAGACGCAACGACACCATCCACCACTGATGAAGATACTCTTACAGAGGCACAGCAAGTAGGCATCGATGTCTTTTTATTAATTCTGACATACATTTGTCAGTTATAAAAGTATGAGATACACATTTCAAGTTACTTCCATGTCTTATCTTGTGCAAACACTAGATGGTGCCAGAGGTCACTTAAAGTAACAATGTTCCAAAGAGAAAACCTTGATGTGGGAAAAAACCAAACAGAAACAAAAAAAATCAAATAAAGTAATAAGTGCATTTGAAACCTAGGAGCGGATTTCCTTTTGTTGTCGCATTTATTGATTCCCAGCTTTCGTATAAACTGGATGTTGAGGCATAAACATAGTACATTTCTACAATTCAACAAAAATAGAACCAATATTTACAATTATTGTATTAAAAATACAAAAAGAAAAGAAAGACAGAAAAGAACGACTGATACGTACTCCACCAATTGTCTTTGTAAAAGACGTACAGGTAAAAGTAGTCAAGGATGAGAAACTCTTCACCAGCTAAATGTACACTTCTCACTTGACATCACACATCAAACAAAGAAGCAGCGCTTCCTACTACAGTTTATCTTACGCTTGTACATTTTGTGCAACTTATGGTTCGAAACAGAGGACTCCACTCAGTTGGCCGAAGAAAAAAGCATGACTAGTTCCAAAAATCTCAAATGGAAGTGAATGATTTATAGAACCACCGCTTTACAAATGTGATCATCTCCTTTTATCTTTTCCGTTTTTTTTTTTTTTTTTTTCAGTTTTAATTTATTTATTTAGGTTCAAACGATTGCAACCATTACAAAAACCAAAGAAAAATTACAGCGAGAAGAGAAAGAAACATTGAAGTGATCTTACAGGGTACAGTGGAAAACACTGCAATCTTTTTGCCCCCCCCCCCACCCTCTCCCCCTTTCCTCCCTCACCCCTCGAAGTCTATCGCTCGTAACTACTGATCAATGTGATCAGCTTAACTCAGTGATAAAAATAAAACGATAAAAGTGACTTGTTCTCATCCGTTAGAGTTCTTATTCAGCGTGGCAGCCTTTGGGTCAGTTAACGCGTTCCTTCCCCCCCACCGGAGTTCGTGGTCAGTCCTAGTGAGCAGTTTCGGTCTGGTCCAGACCCCCTCCTGTACGTCCTTAAGGCCTTCATAAGACCTCCAGAGCACCACAAAAAGCCACCATACGTCAGTCCCAAACGTCTCTGAGATGAAGTACACGTCCGGAAGGAAGCAGCGCTCGGTCAGTCCACAACTTCTCTTGATTGTTTGTCGGCGTGCCCGGCGCTGTAGGCGTTACTGACGGACCTCTGTTAGTGTGCCAAATGGGGGAAAACCCGTCAGTCCTTCAGCCTCAGTATGACCCTGTGGGCACTTGTGCAGCTAATCTGTATCACTTCGCTCAAGAGTCTTCCCGCTCCAGTTCGGTTGACTCTGAGAGGTGACACTGGAATGACCATCCTCATTCGGGATGGAGTTATTGGAACAGCCTCAAGAGCTCAAACCTCCGCAGACTCCAAAGAAACATAGTTCAGAAGCAGTGCGCTGGCCAGAGTGTGCACCTAGGCGAAGGTTCGAGCCGAGCTCCTCACAGAACGGCAAGGAGATGCTTCCGGAATCGAGAAGCTTTAGCCCCTCTGGAACGAAAGGCGTCAAATGAAGGTTCGGGAGGTGAGAGAGACGACCCCCCAAAAGCCTCGGCCTAAAGATTACTAGGGCTTGCCTGTTACGCTGAAACCATCCGAGCAGCTCTGTGATGTAACAGTCGAGGGGATTTGGACAAGGCCTTATTCATGAGCTTGGGATGCCTTCTCCCTCTGCGATTCCTAAAGGCAAGACCTTCTCTATGGATGCCCTCCAGACTAAGGCAGAATCCCAAATCATGCTCCTCCATGAGCCCTAGGTTTTTCCACTGACGTAGCGTCCAACGGAGTGAAGACAGTCCCTCTAGTGTGCTTCCTTTCCTCCTTTAGTGCAGTACAAAGTCACCTCCCACATGTTACTCTTACTAGTCTGACTGTACAACTAATACTGTAACAAGCACAGAGTGTTCTAATCATAGCTGACACAGAGAGAGAGAGAGAGAGAGAGAGAGAGGGGGAGAGAGACAGAGAGAGAGAGAGACAGAGAGAGAGACAGAGAGAGAGAGAGACAGACAGAGAGAGAGACAGAGTGAAAGAGAGAGAGAGAGAGAGAGAGATAGAGATTGAGAGAGACAGAGAGAGAGATTGAGAGAGACAGAGAGAGAGAGAGAGAGAGATAGAGATTGAGAGAGAGACAGAGAGAGAGACAGAGAGAGAGAGATAGAGATAGAGAGAGTGAAAGAGAGAGAGACAGAGTGAAAGAGAGAGAGAGAGAGACAAAGACAAAGAGTGAGAGAGAGTGCGAGAGAGGGAGAGGGGGAGAGAGAGAGAGAGAGAGAGAGAGAGAGAGAGAGTGTGTGTTAGTGTGATTGGAGTCTGGAAAGTTCACGTGTCTATCCGGACGTGTTCCAGAGGGAGAAGAGAGAGACTGAAGAGACTGTGTGCGTTCGGTTCTCGTCTTCTACAAACGTTAGAAAGTGCAGGCGGAAACAAAGCGGTTGGTTGGTGGTGTTTGAAGAAGAGAGGACCATGGCCAGTGTCTGTAACTGTCGACGGCAGTTTTGTCTGTGTGTGAATGTCGCACCGCTGTGTTTCGTTTCGAGTTCAGTTTTGTTTTTCTCTACTTGAAGCTAAATAGATTCTTCCAAAGTGCCAGGTTTTTTACTTTTCTTCTTTATTCTTTTCCCCCCGTTCTCCTCCTTTCTTCACAGTATTTTAGCATGCAGGGCAACAAACCCCTCATGATGATTTAAGGCAGGGAAGGGAGATGAATCCACCAATGAGGAGGGAGACAGGCAGTGCCACTGAGATGATGATTGGTCGCTCTCTGGCTGTCTGTCCGCCTCCTAAGGCCCTTCAATAGGCCTTTGGGGCACCGTGCCGAGTGTCCAACGGTAGAAAGCGATCTCCCCTTCAAACGGCTGACACCTGTTCGTCCTCTGGAAGCAGGAAGAAAAAATCTCAGTCAGAAGACAATAACACGCATACATACACACACACACACACACACACACATATACATACAAACATATATGAATATGGGAAAGGCATTTTTCTGCTGCACAGGTACCAAAAGATCTTGAGGTTCTAGTTCCTTTTCCACCGGTAAGCCAGACCGCTGGATGGGTCATAATACCAATGAACTGCATTTCGGATTTCTGGTCTTGTAATAGGGCTGGGATCGCCAACATATTCCAACATCTATGTTAATGCTAATGCTAACATGTATGTATGAGTATGTGGTGCTGGGAGTGGCCATACTCAATGCTGATCATTTTATTACTGAGGTCTACCAGAAGAGATCATCTTCAGTTTTCCCGAAACACCTCCTGTGAATACGCTTCGCCACCTGCTGAGCCCAGTGTGTTCTGTGATAGTCAGATTGTCAGTACTAATAAGGACTGAATTTCAATACCCAGCCTAGTAATTGCACTAGGGTCTAAGGTGGCTTGTCAGCTACGCTGCTTGCTAGTTATCTTTTTAAGAACATCAGGTCAAGGGTGGGCAGAATGGCCACAAATCTGGATCTCAGTATAATAAACATTTCTGATGGTATCTGTATGGATAAATACAGATACCTTTGCTGGATGGAAACATTTTAGGTGGTTAGGTGAACTTATTGTTGTAGCCCGTCCATGTTAGGCTGAGGCTAATCTCAAAAGACTGGACATTAGACTCAGAATTTTGTCAGTCGAATCAGATTCGCCCGTCTTGGCCGATGATTCGACAGTTCGTTCATGTTTTTTCTCCATGTATAATCAGTAAATCAGTCTGCATACGGTTCAGATCTGACGTCCTCCTCATTTAGAAAGTCGGCAGAGTCACAGGAACATATACCTGAACTAAAAGAGATGTGGCTTATGATGATCGATCTGAACTGGAGCCTTTAATTACAGGATATAGCATTTATCATATTTATCATATCGTATTTATGCTAAACATTAGCGCTTAGTCTTTTAATCTCACTTTTAACAGCTTCTTCAGTAGGAGGACCCTTCGTCTTTCATCTCTCATAAATAATGACCTGCTAAATAAACCCAAAACTAGTCCATATTTAAATTATTAGTATTCTTCCCCGCGCTGAAGTAGTTATCTTTCGTTTATCGGGAGGCATATTAAGTGACTGTACTTATCCTTAAATATAGATAATCTTAGCTGTAGATGAATACATATAAATATCTGTAATTTAGGTTCTAAAATAATGGAATTATAATAAAACAAACGTCTTCGGTTCGTTTTTCAGCAAACAGCCGTTATGTCCAAGCCGAAAGTCAGCTGCCTCGTTTAGAGCAGTGTTCGATGTCTGACTGAACAAATACAAACAATCGTCTACAAGGCAGGGCACAAATAACACGGGGTGAGACGACCTGTATTTGGGTGTGTTCCATAGTTTAAAAGCTGCCAGTACATTTGGTCATGGTTTTGAATTTCTACACCAATGCTATTTGCATATATTAGCATCTATAAATTCATATTTAAATTAAAGTGAGGCCAATCATTAGTAGAGAGTTCTGAGTCATTTCTTGCCATTTGTGTTTTTTTCCCCCTCCTCTGCATTTAAACCCTCCATGAAGTGCAACACACACACACACACACACCCACTAGAGGGCTGTGAGCGCACTTGCCCGGAACAGTGTGCAACACCATCCATTCGGGGGCTTAGGTGCCTTGCTCAAGGGGACTTCAGTCGTCCCATACGGTCACAAGGCTGGTTCCCTAACCTCCAGCCCATCATTGCTGATACGGTTTACCCTCTCTCACTGGGTTGTTAATATAGCACCATGCTGAAGCATGTAAATAACCGACAGTGAGAGCTTCTCAGACTGCAGTACACTGTCTACATGTAGGGGTTGGTGCGTTTATGCCCGGATTCAGTAAAACATACTACAGATGACATAAATGATATATATTTATTTATTAATGCTGGCTAGGTGTGATATTTATCAGTTTACCGTCAATTTAATAGCCTTTTAGTGACTTTAACAACCAGCCCCTCAGCCTGTTACTGTTAACCCCACCTTTAAGCTCATTCCTAAACGTGTACTCCTCCTCTTCAGGCAGGCCTGTTTCCAGTATCTCACAAGAGTGAAACCGGGGAGGCACAATTTGACCATTTTCACTAGTGTACTCACTTTCGATGCCATCGGTTTAGACATTAATGGCTGTGTGAGTTATTTAGAGGGCACAGCACATTTAAACAAGCTGTACACTCACTACTGTACATTGTATCACAGTGTCATATCTTCACTCTGTCCCATGAAAAGACATATTGAAACATTTACAAAACTGTGAGGGGTGTACTTACTTTTATGAGGTACTGTACAAATGGCAGGTACTCAAAGTTTCCACCTTTATTTGAGAAGAGGTGTGCAAGTTGCTTATATAGGAAAGATAATCTTCCTCAAATACCTTTAATATTATTTACCCATAATGCATTAGACTGCCAGGCTTGTGTAGCAGCTTATATGACAAGTGCGACAAAACGCTGGACTGAAAGCCCAGTATCTGGTGCCAAAGCTTCTTTTGCTCTGTGCAGTAGAATAACACCTACAGACCCAACAGAACATTTACTGGTCTTACCACACCAGTGTCAAACAGGACCACAAGACTTGGCACAACACACCCAGCTACCGAGAACGAGTTCCATTCAAAACTGAAGCATCTATTTTAGAACTCTGCATGCACTGCTCATTTCATCATTAAACATATAGACTCCATCATTAAACACATTCATTAATTTAATACCAAAAATAAAAACATTATTTACATTATATATATATAAACATTTTATATTATTCACAGCACAAGTACTCCACACGGTTGCTAGTATGTATGCAAGCATTAATCGAACTATAATACAGTGCAAAAGTCAGAGACCACCCCTCATTTATTTCATTTCCATTAAAAACTAAATACTCATTTCAGCAAAATATCTTTTTGAGGAGTCATAAGATTGTCCACTAGCCAAAGGAAGCAGAAAAACAGAGTAAAAAAAAAAAAAAAGATTCATAAACGGGTCTCCTAACAACCGTGCAAAACCTGGTAGACCCCCAAAACCGTCTGTATCAAATCAACAGCATTTAAAGCTTTTATCTGTGAGAGAGGAGAACATCAAGCTCCAGGTCTGAAAACATCCACAGCTGTGAACATGTAGCTGTTTAAGAAGGCCCAATTGAGAAAATAATTAAATGTAAAAAAAAAAAAAAAAAAGAAGAAGAAGAAGGTCGGACAAAGAAACTTCCGGTGCTCTTAGAACGCTGGGCTGCCCGTCCCAGAGAGCAGGCCTTACTGAATGAGTCTGGGATTACTTGCATCGTGAGAAGCAGAAACTGCAACCGACTTCTAGGAGCGAACTGAGGAGATGAGGCTGCAGATTCTCTGAGCATGGAAGCTGCAGTACAGCTGAGAAGTGAAGACGATAAATACTGAGCCGTAGAATATTACATGAAGTCGTTGAGGCTTCTGTGTAAATATTGGCCTTCTGCACATCGATGAATAACACGGCCTAGTGGTCAGTTTGACTGGCTCTCTCTGACTTTTGCACAGTACTGTGTATATTCTAGCCGCCAGCTCTGATGTCCCTGCAGGCACTGATGAGAGAGTGTCGACACACTGCAGAGCGTAGAGTGATGGGTGGGAGGCTGCCATGGTGGTGGAGGAAGGCCGCCCCTGTGACGACGCATGCACTGGGTGAGATGAAGTGATGGTTGGTGGCTGGTAATGATGGTGGTGGTGGTGGTGGTGGTGGTGGTGGTGGTGGTGGTGGTGGGGTGGTGGTGGTGGTGGGGTGGGGTGGGGTGGCCACGGATGAGTTGTGATTTCTTAGCATGCAGCGCAGACTCGTGGCCAAGAGGCACACGGAGTGTGTATGAGCATGTGTGTGTGGGTGTGGGGTGTGTGTGTGTGTGTGTGTGTGTGTGTATGAGCGTGTGTGTGTGTGTTAGGTCTGCACGATATAGTTTGTGTTAACAGTCATCACAATAATGCTGAAGTCCGCTTTATGTAAGTCAGTCTTACACGGTAGGGGAGAGAAGGAGGTGCAGCTCTGAGCATCTCGAGTTTGGATAAATCAAGGTGCGTATCGAAATCCAACAGGAATAAATAAATCTGGTCCAGGGCATATCCCAATATTGATCAACATAATCGCAATACTGTACTTTGCCCTTTATCGTGCAGCCCTAGTGTGAGTGTGAGGAAGAGCTGGAGTTCTGGGAGGTTTTACCTGCCTGCCGGGGTGGTGTGTGTAACTCATGGCCTGGGGGGCACTGCTGTGTGTGGGCCTCTCCTCCTCTGAGCTCTGAGTTTGGGAGACAAGCACTCACCCTCCTCTTCCATCTCCTGGGCCTGGTCCTCCACAGGGCCCCGGGGGTCCGGCGGCCCCGGCTTGCCCGTGCCAGGGGGCTGCTGGGAGTCAGGCGAGTGGGTGACCAGACGCGAGCGCTGCAGGGCCGTGGTGTAGTCCGGCGGCCTCCGGCCGGCATGGGTTGCCCCCTCCGTCACATCAGAGATGGTCAAGGCAGTGTAGCCTGGAGGTGTGGGCGGGGGGTCGCGGTAGCGGCCATCTTTACGTGCTGAGTCAGGGGGAAGGAGGTGGATCGATTATGATCCAATTAACGGTCAATTACGAACAGTTACTGCACATATAGATCTGCATTTCATCCTGCTCATATACCCGAGTGGAACTATGAAACTGAGTTTGAAAAACTTGAATATAAAATTAAAAAAAAGGTAAATTTACTAAAGTAACTACGAGAAGACGTCGATCCGTCCCAGAAAATGACTGGGAATTAAAAATAAACGAGGGTTTGAAACTCCTAAACACTGCTTCCATGAAGAACGTGCAAGACAGCCCAACATAAGCAAGAACAATTCAGCCTGAGCAATCACTAGTTAAGCATGCTCCTTACTGATGACACCCTTGGCATTGCCGGCGGTGATGGGTGAAGGGCGTCGGCTGTGCTGCTTAGACTCCTCTGAGCCTGTGGAAGTGATGCTGCTGGTCTCGGGGTCGGCGCTCACATCCTTTCCCCCTCGTCGCTTTATGGTTCCCGTATCACCTTCCGAATCCTCGCCCCAGCACGCTGCTGACGAGGATGAGGATGAGCAGGCCGATGCCCAGCTGCCTCGTCCCGCCCACAGCCCTGCCCCCTCCGCTAGCATCTCCCAGCTGCGCCCCTGCTGCATGGTCTGAATGTTGTCGTGGGACCCGCTAGAGCAAGACGTCCAGCTGCCGCGGCCCGAATCTGCGGCGTCCAGAGAAACGCGGTCACCCTGGTCCTGGGTGAGCTCCTCAGAGCTGGGCGATGAAAGCACGGTCGCCCCTGCATACACACCCCTACAGTCCTGCATGGACGAGTACGACCTGAGGACCCAGAGAGAGAGAAAGAAAGAGAAGAAAGAAAAATCAATCAGGACATTCTCCATTATAAAGAAGGTGTTGGGACAGCCATGTGATGTACACTGTTAAAAAAGCTGGTTCCAATCCTGACACTATTCATTACCTCGGAGTTCTGCACAGTTGCTGCATATATGAAATAAACATTCAGTATTTTAATGTTTCAATATCATGCTTGATCTACAGGGATTGGACAATGAAACTGAAACACCTGGTTTTAGACCACAATCATTTATTAGTATGGTGTAGGGCCTCCTTTTGCGGCCAGTACAGCGTCAGTTGGTCTTGGGAATGACATATACTGCGTCCTGCACAGTGGTCAGAGGGATTTTAAGCCATTCCTCTTGCAGGATAGTGGCCAGGTCACTACGTGATACTGGTCCTTCTTGGTGGTATGCTAACATTACCTTACGATACCGTGGCTCTTGATACATCACAAAGACTTGCTGTCTTGGTCACAGATGCGCCAGCAAGACGTGCACCAACAATCTGTCCTCTTTTGAACTCTGGTATGTCACCCATAATGTTGTGTGCATTGCAGTATTTTGAGCAGAACTGTGCTCTTACCTGCTAACTGAACCCTCACACTCTGCTCTTACTGGTGCAATGTGCAGTTAATGAAGATTGGCCACCAGGCTGGTCCAATTTAGCCATGAGACCTCCCACACTAAAATGACAGGTGTTTCAGTTTCATTGTCCAACCCCTGTATGTGCTCCAGTTATTTGAGTGGTATTGTGAGGACGTAAACCAAGATATTTGGATTAATCCAGAAGCCTCTCCACGAAAAAAAGAGCAAGAAGGAATTTTCATGGCATGCTGATTGCGTGCTTTCATGCTAATTACCATATTTGACTGTTAAGGAAAGTTATTGGCTAGGGCCCACGTTGTACCACATGGGGGCACCAATCACTGAGGTCTTATAAACTGTGGGCTCAGCTGGGAATGGCGTCTGGAGCAACAGTGCTCTCTCTCTTCTTTCCTGTGGACATCCTTCCATCAACATATAAAACCTGAACACAGCTTGAGATGGCCGACCACGGGCTCATGGACTGAGCTATTAAAGCTCTCTCTGCCCTCTCAGCCACGTCCTTACCTACAGGCTCATGTTCCGGGAGCTCATGTTTCGCAGGAGTGAAGTATAACGTAACACACTCACCCACAAATGTGCCCAACACTGCTGCACTGCACTGCACTGTGATTTCAGAGGTCATGAATAAACCCCCAGGACAGGGGAAAGCTTTACAGCAAGTGACCTCAAAAATCTATGACATGAAGGCAAACTCCAAACTGGTCACACAGATCAGGCGGAGGGGTTCAAGGACTACCTATTAAAGCTACTCACCCAAGACTGTACTGGTCTGGATCAGCCGTGGCCCGGCGCTCCAGCCGATGACCCCCGCCGTGACCGTCGCCACCTATTCCATAACGGTGCCGTCGTTCGTCCTGTCCCATGTCTAGAGAGGAGGTACTGACCAGGCTGGAGCGGGATGATATCTCACTGTGGCCCGAGTCGGACAGGTTATCACTTGCACGCCCAAAACCTGCAGAACCAGAGAGTTCCTCTTCATTTGGGCAGATCAGACTGTGCTACTTTTACTATTTGCTGTTATTCAGCAGCAGTACAACACTTCGTTGAGGGGTAGATGCCAGGGAGGTCCACAACTACTGATTGAGTCAGCACTAAGACATTTGGAATCTAGAGAAAAAGAGATCTCGGCTAGCTATTAGAGCTGCACGATCTGGATCAAATGTGGGGTGTGAAACAGCTGTTGGCCTGTGACATGAGTCAATCACTTAACGTTATTATTCACATACAAAATTCCAGAGTTTGTTCAGTTCAGTTTGCTACTTCCAGCATTATACTATTCACATAACACATGTACATATTCAATATGCATTTTCTGTTGTGCCATATAAAATAAGCTCACCCGACCAAAAAAGTGTCAC
Organism: Prochilodus magdalenae; assembly: GCA_024036415.1. Lineage (NCBI taxonomy): Eukaryota > Metazoa > Chordata > Actinopteri > Characiformes > Prochilodontidae > Prochilodus > Prochilodus magdalenae. The sequence continues at coordinate 174,887 of JAMWET010003674.1, read as the reverse complement.
CCTACATGTTTGAGGTGGTAGTAACTTCAGGCTCCTGCACGAGGATGATGGGGCTATAAGTACCTAAGTACCTGCAGGGTGTGAGAGACGGAGTTCATAGATTGGGAAGAGGCTCTACAGTACAGGGAATGTCTCGATCCATGTGTGGAAAATGTGTGAAAACATCTGCTCTGTCTGAAACAGGAAAGGAGTGACTGTATTTGGGCGTGGCCAAGACCACAGTGTGAAGGAAGTAGCTGAATCTGCAGGTGTATGGAAGTGTACGGTCGTATGGGTCTACCAGCAGTGGCTAAAATCCCAGTCTACAGGGAATTCTCAGAATTGTGTCAGGGAAGGCATCCACCAAATCAGGCCCAACTGCACAATTCTATAGCGTAAGGTGCCAAAACACTGATGTGGCCTACATCCAGAAACTTGTCCAGTCCACATCCAATCACAGCTGTTACTGGTGCTCCAGTAACTGGAATTACATGCTATGTGGTATGTTTCAGTAATAGGGGACTAGAAGCCAACATAATCACTATTCTGTGTACCACCTTTACATTACTTCCTCCCTTGAGTTACACAGGTCTTTCCAGTTGTTTCTTTAAGTCATTAAGCAGTATGAGCTGAAACCTTCGGCTCAGTGGGTGGAGCTAAACTGTAAAAGAGCTGTTTTTGTGACATCACAAAAACATTCAATTCAAACACACTTGTTTACAACAGTGTTTACATTCTGCCTTACATCAAACTTCCAATTCCATTTCGATTCAGGGTTTTCCAGGACATGAGGCTGCCTACAGCAGCAGATTAAAGGCTCAGACGGGACAGCACTACTGTAATGTCAGGCACAGCTGAGCAACGTTATTAAATTGCATCTGTTAACAGATATCTCGATTGTGGATCCTGTGGAGGAATCGTGCAGCCCCACCCTGCACACTTTCTTCCACAAGTACAATATTCACAACAGTCATTTGCTGTATCTACAACATACTGACTTCTCTGAACCCGTGTGACTATCCCATCTATAGCTAAATGAGACGACACAGCACTTCTGCCAGACTCTGCCATTCAGGAAAAGGCAGGCGTGTCCCTAAGAGCCAACATGGCTCCTGTTCAGAACCACGCTAATCAATAAGACCGAGTTTCCTCAATGGCAGACCATTCTACAGCCAACACGCTAACGGTGGCAGCCTGCCAGCTACAGCTCTACTCACCTATCAGAGCCTCTGCCATCTACAACTACAGCACAGCAACACCTCAGCCCACAGGGAGAGTCCATCCAAATTTTAGGATTTTTGTTTTTTGTGTGTTCTACACTCTAATTGCAGCACAGCTTTGATGCTGACGCTACACCATGCAAACCAGCATATATCCATGGACATATAGGCCTAGTCAGAATCCAGGTAGCTTCTAGTATATCGTCGCTGTCCAACGAAAAACATGTATTTTTGTCCATTTTGACTTTCATGCATCATTTGAAAACAGCCGCTGCCCTTTACACACAGTGAGATTTGCATGATAAACAGACCTACTGAAATGGCCCAGAAGTGCTCGGAAGGATGTCTGGTTCCATTGACTTACATTAAAATCGAATGAGGTTTTTGGCCTCTCCTGTAAAGTTGCCATTTTGGAGATACTTGTTTTTCTTTGGACAGCGACGATATGCAGTATGTTAAAATACTGCTTGGTCACTGTACTTTGTTATTCCATGATTACAGCTTTAATAATATTACTATTAGCATACGCAGATTCAAAATCCTGTCATGTCTGAAGCTAATCTGAATTATATGATGTGCTCAGATTGTGGGTGCAGGAAATATATGAAGAGCTAATATTTGGGTGACTCTCCCTGGCTAGTGTCTCCCTCCAGGCTGTGTTACCTGCAGCTGTGGTTTTGAAGTGAGAAGTAAAGCTCCTCACACTTTGGCTTCTCAAAGACGCCAAGCCTGCATGCAAGGCAAACGGGAGAGAGATGCTAAAATGGACTTACATCAAATGACACGATTTGACAGCCCATATGGCGTACCCGTATGAATGATATTTAATTTCCATGGTTTATAAGCTATAGAGTTGTAAAGTCTGGGCTTGTAATATGATACAGTGTTGCACACACCGTTAGTCTGTGGCATGCTAATTGGTTTTGCTTCATCGCATTTATTAAGTGATGTGCTCAGACTGTGGGTAGTGGCGAACTGATTCATATGAAATTGATGTATGTGATAGCCAAGCACTCAAAAGTGCCACACGGACAGATGGAAAGCTTGTCGTAATAGTCAGATCATTGTTACTTTGCAGACTAAGATTATGATAATTTTGACTTTTTTCTATTAATTAAGGTACAGTCATGCTTTTAGCCAAAAGGACCAGCGTACCCACAGAGTGACGGATGTTAGGTTGATCTTGGCTAGTGTAGCTTGTCCACAGGGAGCGTATATGCTCTGTGGTAACAGGAGAAAATGTCCTCAGATCTGATTTGTCCCTCTCTGTCTCATAATCTTAATGGTCTAGTTGTTAGTTGTATTGTAATGGTAGAGGTGTAAAAGCTCTAAATGTCAGAGTCTAGTCTGCGGAGTTTGACACCTATGGAAGATTCTGGCAGTCTGGGAAGGCGTACATGGTCCTTTCACCACAAGATGGCAGAATTGTAGAGTAAGCATTTGTGTAAACACCAGAGGGCGCTATTCATAACTGAGTATGATGTAGGTGTTTGAGTCTGAGACATGGAGCCAGAGCCATGAACTGTGTGTGACATTACAGCACTAGCTGGTCATGTTGCTGGAGTCAGTGCACGTATTTCACTGGCCTGCCACCAGGGGGCAACAAGGCTGTGGATTATATACTGTGGTTGATATAAAAAGCATGTCTATTAGAGCAGTGGTTCTCAAGCCAGTCCTCAGGGACCCCTCCCAGCCAGTCCACATTTTTCCTGTGTCCCTGGGCAAGTGAGGTTGGAGCAGAAATCTGGACTGTCCCTAAAGATCGGTTTGAGAACAACTGTACTAAAGACCACATAGGACAGCAATAGGAAACCCTGGACAAATGTGTCTTAATGTGCACGTGTGGTCCGTCCTGGTCTCACCTTTCTTGGGTGAGCTGTGCGGAGACGTAGGAGGAGAGGAAAGCTGAGAGGAAGCATTGGAAACGGCATCGTCGGCCTGTTTCCTGTGTCTATCGCTGGCTTCCTCGGACAGAGACAGAATCTTCTTCAGGGACTGCGGAGAACTCGTGCCTGCACACAGAGTCTCCAGTCAACACTCTGCTCCAGTTAACACTGGCCTCTACAGAAGCACAATCTTTACAGAAATACATATTTAATAGTTTTTAGTTTTCCACTGACCACAGATGTAGTCGTGTGCTACTTTAGTTTTAGCACTGGAGCTACAAGGCTAGCAAACTCAGGACACCTTCCTCAACTTATGCACAAACATCCAGGTGTGAAGTTGCACAGTTTTGTCGGTGTGCTTTAGGAAAATACAAGCTACTGAGAAGTTTGGTGTAGCTGAGGTGGGGTTCGGCTAAAATGCGATACTTGGGAAGCGTGCATGTCACACGGGTATATGGACAGCACACATGCTGAAGTTACGCTAAAGGTTTACTGTTCAGCTACACGGTGCTTTGTTCATTTTGTCTGGAGTCACACTGTATGCCCCCAATGATATCGACAGGTCTGGGCAACCTCAATTAAGACTCGGACGAAGTTGGAGCAGGTAGAGAGAGGTTGGGGGGATGAATTTACAGGAGATATCTGGGTGGCTATTTACTTACAGTGTTTATTAGCTCTGTAGTTCCAGTTATAAACTAAAGACGCAAAATCTGAACCATCAATCAACGACATCTGGGGCTGCGTAGAAAGACACCCACAACATGTCCAGGCCTATATCTGGTGCAGCATGGGTGTAGCATCACACCAACGCCATCTTACCGAAGGGCGGCAGATCTTTGACGGGCACTTTCTTCCGGGAGGGGTAGAGGGCGACGGCGGGCACCTGTAGCGCCTGGTTGGGTTTTTGGAGCTGCTGTCGTTGGTGGGCAGCCGCTCGTGCCACCACTGGAGACGTGTCCGGTCTCTTCCTGTCCCCTGAGCCCTTAGGTACTGCAACAGAGAACAGCAGACACAGTGTCACAGTGTGGTAGGACAAATGTTGGGGACAATAACATTTAGCAGCAGAGGCCAATCCTGGTCCTGGAGATCCACCGCCCTGCAGAATCAGCCTCGGAGGGGACTCGAGACCATGGCTGCCACCTGGCATACTTACTGAATTAGAATTCGATCTAGCATGTACGGCTCAGCCGTTAAAGAACAACGTACTGTTAGAGTGCGAGTGTGTGGTATGCATACGTCCTCGGACTCACCACATCCGCCATCTTACCTGTGTCCTTTGAGCCGGATCAGCGGAAAGTCAGCAAAATCTTTTTTTGGGCGCCATTTTTTTTTCACTGCTTCGAACGGCTCTTTAGCTCATGTGGGATCATGGGATAGGACAGTGTGCTGTGGTCACATACTTCAAAATCTGTCCCGGTGTAGTGCATCATCCGGGGACTTTCCGTGTACTGTTTTATGAACACTATGCATTCGGACATACTAACTATTCTCACGTACTGCTTTCGCGTACTGTATAGTATGGACGTACGCCATTTCGGACGCAGCTCTATGGATCCCAGGGCGCAGGCGGACATGTGACATCTTCATCGGTCAGTGCATGAGTAGGTGTGAGACAGAAGGAACACTCACGTGTGTTTATGGAGGGTTCACACTGTATAGAAAGCGTCTGCAGGCTTTCCTCGTTGATCTCCAGCGTGAGGTTGGACAGGTACTGCTTCACCTTGCGGGCCATCTGTGCGTCCTCGTACAGCTTCTTGGCGTTGAGGAAGGAACTTCGCCTCACCCGCTTTTTATGCCCACCCGTCTGGGTCACGTCCAGCACTGCCGCATTGGCACTGCCCTGGCTCAGAGACCTACGCACATACGTACACACAAACGCAGCGTGAGGACGGCACGCGGGGGCGTCACCAAGCCAAGATCAGGCAGAGCTGTCAGACACGAAACATGCAGCAGGTCGCATTCCTTGCAGTTATAAACATTCCATGCATTCGGCATGTCAGCCAATCGGAGGAAAGGGGGAGGAGAGGAGAGGCCACTCCAACTGAGAGTAAAGGGTTGAGCAGGGTTAGAGCAATACATGGAAATCATATCATCACAGCCACGCCTGAAATATGAGAGTTTCGCATGTTTATCTAAGCAGGCTTTGGTTGACTCAGAGACTTGCTCAAGGAATATGAATATGATTCCATTCCTAATAGGTCAGGGTGATATCTAATAATAAATAGGATGACCTTTCCCTGATAACAAAATGATCAATCATATCATTATACCAGATGAAATGCAGTCTGCTGCAGCTCAGAACAATGTCCTTTACGACATTTAGCGTGAATATGCCTTTTAGCATTAGCTGATTAAATAAAGATCTCGAATCACTAAAATAATAAAATCTCATTTAACTGAACAACAGCTGTCGCAATGGATAAATGGATAACTCAGTCTTCCTGCTGGTGTGGGTTCACAGCAGGCTCTTCTCCTTAAATGACGCACAGAAAAGAATCATGTGGGTCAACAGTGTCTTCGAATGGAGAGGATTCCGACTGGTACATGAGTGAGCTCTATTTCTGCCAGTATAGCGAACACGCTCCGGACTTTAGAACAAATACTTGTGGGAAACCGAGTACTATGCAATCTGGAACTCAACGGCTCATTGTGGGAACAACCCACAGACTTCCGGATTGTATACCGTGGTGGTGAGAGGAACCAGACGCCTGAAGAATTTAATGTCACCAGTGAAAGCTTCCTGATAGACATTATCATAATTATCGTCCAATGAAAAATATGTATCTCCATTTTTGTTGATTTTTACTTTTATGACTTATTTGACCACACGAGCTGCTGTTTACACTCTGTGGAAATTTCATGATGAATGGACCCACAGAAATGGCCCAAAACTGCTGGGAAAAACATCTGGTTCCATTGACTTCCATTCAAATGAAACAAGGTTTTTGGCCTCTCCTGTAAAGTTGCCATTTTGGAGATACTTGTTTTTCTTTGGACAGTGACGATATCCTGCCTGACACCTGAGCCATTATTTACTGATTCATTTATTTATTTATTTTTCAGATTTAAAGCTAATATTTAGCATTTTCGACATTACATACAAGACCCCCAGAAGAGACATGTAGGATTAGTGGTTGGCAATATTAGTGCTGAAAACATTAAGACCCCTCCATCACCACCACTGCACACAATCCTGACCTAGCAAGCCTCTTAAGAACCGAGCATTTACCACCAAACCACTTCAGACGGCTTTGTATACAACGTAATCATTCATTTAATAATTACACAGGAACCTGTTATTATGAAATTCCCTTTAAGGCTGTAGGGAATGTTGATATGTGATATTCTGGGAAACCCCACTTGGATTAATGCCCCATAATAACCCTTTATCATACGCATATTAATTAATATTATTTAGCAATTTAGTCTTTCCTACATCTCTATCGGTTCTTTTCCCCAACATGGTGATTCCTGCATTTCAAGCATGGACTATATTACTATAGAAGTGGTCATATGGTTATGATGTTACATGAGCTGCTGTGCTCTTTACCTTTAATGCAAAGGCGAACATATAACTTACACACAAAACTGCGAACTTAAACTCAAACACAACTCACACAGCACTCAAAAAAAATCAACCTGGGAAAGACATGCTGCTCTGGTAAGTACTGTAGCCGGAGTTACACGCAGTTCAAACAAATCACTTTTGCTAAGATGGATCATGGCAGGTGACGTTACAGTGCACGTCTGCCATTAAATCATAAACGGTCTCATGCAGAACAGCAAACTCTCACGCAAAGCTCTACAAAGATGGTGTTAGTGGGTGGATGTGTGGATGTTTTTTATGATTATTATGTTTTTTTTAGTATGAGTTTATTTAAATGACCCGGAGTAGCAAAAGTGATCGCAGTCGCACTCTCAGACAGCCGTTTTTGTCAGAGCGGAAGGCGCATTCAAAAAAAATAATAATAATAACAATAATTAAAAAAAACCCAACAGGAAAAACAAGGAAACAGTGAGGAGGCAGCCGAAATGATAAAAGATGAGAAGGGAGGAGTGCGTGTGAGCAAGGAGGCAATGGGGGACCGGTAGTCTGAAGTCACCAAGAGGTCACCGCACTTACCCCAAACTCCTCCACTTCTTCTTCCTGTAAGGGAGAGCCATGAACAGTGACGTGTAGGGGCGGAGCAATAAGGGAGGGGGGGAGGGAGGGAGAGTGGGAGAGATAATCAGGTAGGAGTGAGAGAGAAAAGCAAAGAGAAAGAGAGAGGGAGACATGCTTAGATGACGAGAAAAATACAAAGAGTACCAAGGTGAGCAGCACCAGAGGCCCACAGACAGACAAGAACAATTATTCCAGCATGATACAACAACGCAACACACACCTGTAGACTGACCCGCACGGGAAACGCTTTAACAGACCCGAGCGGCCAATCAGAGACCTCCAGTGAAAGCCTGTGTGTGTATATGTGGGGGATATCTGCGTGATGCGGCTAAAAGCTCTTCAGTGGTGTGTCTTCAGCCCACACGGAGGACAGAGCCAGACACGACAGGAGCCCCCGGAGATGAGGGTCTGTTAGAACACTGACCTGGTGCGGAACATTAGTGCAGGGTCCATGTTCACTGCAGCCATCCTGCCCACATGCCTGATCTCTTTAGCAATCATACGCAGCTTCTCAAAATTCACCAGGCCATCCACCTTCGAGTCATTGCCTACAGACAGAGAGGAAGATCACCATGAGTCCGGAACTGCTAGTACACTTGAACGGTCTAGCACTTATCAATGAGGGATCTCGAGTGTATCTCCATAGATCAAGTATTTTAAGCCCAAGCCCGTTCCTATTCTTCACTATCGGTTTATTTTCCGGTCTATTTACAACACCTTCAAACGATATCGCCCAGAATCACTATTAAGACCCTCTGTAACTTCCACAGCTGCATTAAACCCTCCTAACGTCTGTGTAAACCTTGAGCAAATCTTTTGCTAATGTATATCATAAAAAAATAAATAAATGAAAAAAAAAAACCAGACTCCTTAAAAAACACTTCTAATAAAGCCAGTAATTAGCTGACTGAGTAGAAGAGTTAGCCAGAGTTCTGGAAGCAGTGTCTTTCGTACCCTCATGGAGGAAGGTCAAGTCTTTCTTGATGACGGGGAAGAGGGGAATGATTGGCGGCTGTAGGTTCTGGCTGTTGAGAACGTTCCGGTACTTGGCCATGTTTCTGGAGGGGTCGAACAGGTCCTGCAGGTCACTGAAGAGCTTCTCATACTTACTAGGCAGTTTCTCCCATGTACCCCGCAACCTGGATACGGGTGCCAGATTCAGACCACTGAAAACACACATAAGCAAATCGCTATTAACGCCAAGCCTTCAACACCAAGGTTTCACAGCCACTGGCTGGAGAACACACGCTACCAGAAGGTCAGCTCTGACACTCGCTGCCGAGCTTCCCAGCTTAGGCCCTCACCTGATGATGGCGAACATGGAGTTGAAGTTTTTGCACTCGCGGCAGTGCAGGGCGATTTTGACGAAGTGCTTGATGATCTTCATGCGCTTGAGTTGGTTGGGCTCCCTCACGACCTCAGTGGCCACCCAGAAGGTCTCTCGGTTGATGGCCTCCTCGAAGAGCTTGAGGCTGGAGGGCCCGGCGGACCGCGTCCGCAGCTTGAACAGGTCGTCGATGTACTCTGTGGGCTCGATGGCGCAGAAGAGCTCGAAGGCACGCATGGACAGCTGTGTGGCCACCTCCACGGTGCTGAGCTGCAGCAGGCTGATCTGACTCTCCCTCAGTAGCTCCTGAGCGTCCTCGTCCGAACACAGCGTCTCAGTCTCCATGTTGCTCTTCAGGTAGTACCTGAGGATCAGAGCGGATCAGGCTTGAGGGTACAGTGGGCCAAAAGTCACTTGGTCTTGGAACATGGTGCACTTTATTAAACTGGGGATAAACCGGTAGCCCAAAAACATCTAGCAAGAGAGCTGCTTCTCTCTTAGTCAAAGCATTACGAAGCAGTGATGCTCTAAATACAACGTGCAATTTTATCCCACCATTAGGGAATAATTAGCCTGACTAAAGGCCCACATGCTAGCTCTAAAATAACACAGCCAAAAAGCCAAAAATACCACACAATCCTCTACATTCTGTCTGCAACTGGGTTTGTTTGTGTGGTTAATCGAAGGCAATACCTGCCGCTGAGCTGGATCCTGTCTGCCAGTTTGGAGAGCTGCTCCGGTAGCCGGCGCTGTTTGATCACACCCTCCGGCGTGACGGACACCTCACACAGCGAATAAGCTTCAGGGGCAGCGGTCAGGGCAAACTCCCGGACGGCCTGGGCCACGACTTCCTTGGCCGTGGTGTCCTTCCCGATCATGATGTAACGGCTCTGCTGATCCGCTTTGAACACGCGCAGCACCTGGTCCGACATGTCTGAGGAGGAGAGGACAGGCTATTCAGATACTGAAGAAGCTAGCACTGACCTGCACCACCACCGAATTAGAATACACCGGTTTAAACACCACACTGCCATTATTCTCACAGCGCTTCATTAGTCGGCGAAGGAAGAATAGTGCTGCTGATATAAAAAAACAAAAAACAAAACAAGAAAAAATGTCATCCTTTCTATTGGTCCATACAGTGCATATGCTTTGCAAAAGGCAGCCGGCTTCCTCATGGTCCTGGTGTGACAGCACCCAGACAATTTCACTTAAATACCGAACGAGCCTTTTGTCCGCTGCCATGGTCAATATGCACTGCAATCGTATGAAGTATAGTTAAGTATGTCAGTGCGGTGATTGCTAGTATACCTAAAATAAGCGCACATGTCTTAATCAGTATATTTTATTCAGAATGAACAGAAAGCGCAAGGCAACTCTCGACTGAGGAGAGCGAATCCAGAACATCATGGATGCCGAGAATGTGTATTTCAAACTCTTTCTAACGCTTTGCTTGACCCACAAGAATGCGGACCAGGCTATTTTCAGATTACTCAGAAAGCAGCTAAAGCAACTGAGAACTAAAAATCGAATTTGTCGACCACCCATTTCTTATACCACAACTAACCTGAATTTCAATTATGTCCCATAAAAGATTACGATGTGGAACCCCCAGATAATTAGAATAAACACATGGGTGTTGTAAACGATCCCCACAACTGGCCCATTTATTACTTCTATCAGCTGCTTATTCAGTCAGTTTCGGTTAGTGCTCGGCATGAACCAGCAAGGAAAAGTAACTTAGTTGGGTATGTCAAAAAACCACATGCCGATATTACAAAAAAATCAAAAAACAAATAGCAAGAAAAATGTTTTCGTTATGTTTAGACATGGTTCGTATAGGGTCCCTACAGTGCATAGGCTTTGCAAAAGGCAAGCCGCTTCCTCATGTCCTGAGTTGTGACAGCACCCCAGGCACAATTTCACTGCGTTCTTAAAATACCGAATAACGCAAGCCTTTTATGTCGACGCTGCCCAGAAAGATGGAATACTTGAAATCTGCATTAGAGTTCCAATTTCTTTGTGTCTTTAATCAGCATTTCATCTAAATGTGTGTCATATAATACTGTGAGCACTCAACCACATGCCGATCTATTTCGGTACTTGGGTTGGCCGAGAGAATCTATGTATTAACATGAGAGCCCATAAACCGCTTGTATGCCCTGGCCACCGACTGACCGGACTGGTCTCCTATATACCACTTTATACCTCGAAGAAAGATCAGATGACAATGTGAATCACTAGCTGCGGAAAGCACTATATAGGAAATGCCATCCCCTCATATAGAAGTCACCTGACGCCATGGCTGATTTAATCCAGAGTACATAGGAGCGTTGTGCACCGGCTAAAAGGAAAGAGAAGGTCAGCGAAACACCCCAAAGTCATCTGGCTCTGGGAGCACAAGAGTAACAAGGGCTGCAAGTTCTCTCACACTTGTAGACTACCTAGCCGAGACAGCCAAAATTAACATACAGTACTGCTAAGTTGAAGGATTAAAAGAGGAGGAGGAAACTAACCTAAATAGAATCAGAACAGAAAAAGAAATAAGAAAGAAACAAACACGTATAAGGACTGACACATATTAACGAAAGGCTGTTGTTCGGGATGCCACATTTTGGCCATTTGACTGCCCATAATGCTAATTGTGCACCCATTCCAGGTATAGCTCATGGGCGGTTCATTACAGTATTAAACAACATAGATTGCAAGCGGTAGACTTAGCCAAGCCACACGTTTTCTTGAGAATAGGAGTACAGACTTTGTGTGTCTAAAATGGCTAAGGAGTAAACAGGAGGGGGATCCCATGCATTGTGATTGTTGCTGCGTTTTTTGTAAAGCTTTTTGATGCTCTTACCCACATGTATAGTATTGTCGGACGTTGGTAAAGAGTAGAATGTGGAACAAACCAGTAGCATAGACACCAAAATCAAGACCACAGGAACGTAATCATTCTCCCTTGTTTTCACAATACAGATTGCTTGCCTTCTTTTTAAAACAGAAGTTAGAGCAGTAGACAGGCATGATTAACGGAGAGGCGATCACGCAGAGTCACTACAGACTATGTACTCACTTGTGGGGACGGGCTCTGTAAAAGATTTAAGAGAATGTGAGCCCAACAGATGAAAAGCCAGCATCATGTAAAAACCGTGAGGAATGCATTTCTCTGGTACCCTCTGCAAAATGTATTTCACCATGTCTGTCCCTAAAGGTTAAGCTCCCCAACAGGGAGGGACTGAAGAGTACAGGCCGGCCCTGGAGGGATTGTTCCAAACTAAAAAACGCTCTACCAGGCTGGTTATTATAGAAATGAGATCCGGTATGCCGATGGTGTGAGACTGCAGCAGGTCAGGGTTTGCTGGTGCCGGCATCAGGTCTTCGGCGTGTCTGACCGGCAAGGTGGTGTGGAGGAATCGCTTTGGCCTGGCTTGCAGGCCATCGATTGTCTGTGTGGGCCCTATCATGATAAGAGAATAATGCATGCTGTAGGCCTATCAAATATGGCTACTCTTCCACCAATATACATCTAAGAATGTGTAACAAACTCACAAACAGTAACAAACCGACTACTCATTCCCCAAATTAATGCCCATACATCTTAGTTCCAGCATGCTAAGACGGACTGTGATTCACGCATAACAATATGGTAATCTATAAGCATTGAGAGTCTGATTTATTATTGAATGTGTTATTATTGAGGAAAAAGTAATTTTTTCTAGCTGATAGGCCCAAAAATAAGCACATAACAATTCTTCTAGCTGCGAGACGTCAAAAATAATAATTAATTTTTGGAAGGACTCCAAAACAAACCATCGTCGCTTGCTGAGTGATGCACATTAGAGGATCTAATTAGCCCCATACATTTTAGAGATGCCAGATGCAGGCACAAGGACGTATCTCGTTGATTGAAAAGTGGCGACATAGCTAATGGCTTTCAATTCCTCCCTGTACCATACCCAGATATATGGGAATTTAGAGAGCTGTCCCATTCATGTACAGCACTTTAGAGAGAGAGTCGATGCACCCCGATTGGTTCTTCTTCAAAATTTGAAGGTCATGGCATCCTTTCTTCTACATTCATTAGAAAGGGCCTCCTCACTTACAGCCACTCCGGGAGTCCCAGGGATGGGAATATTCTTCTCCCTCTGATGTAGCTGGTTGTGCTCAAAGGTTTTGGTTAATTTGTCAAATCAACCTAAAAGCCACGTGACAAAAATGCGCTACACTTGATCATGCTTTGGGTTACAGCCCGTTTTGAGGCCCTCTGAGGATTGTAGTAATTAGTTGGTGTAGCACGTTGGCTGGCCTACTGTGTCGCATGTGGAGTGCTACTATGGCTGCTTATTAATTTTGATGTTTATTCATGAGTGTTGTGACAGGTTTGGTGCAGTGTTGGAGCAATCTGTGTGTAAGCGTTCTCATATTTATCACATTTTCCGAAGATTATTTATTTATTTTATTTTTACCCCTTTTTTTTTCTTAATTTAATTTTAATTGAATTGTCACACATTTATTTTTATTTTTATTTTTTATTAAAAAGAAAACTAATGCAAACCATAACTGTATTCTGTTCCCCCAGATGTCTTGTTTTCATTAGGAAGCTGAGTTATAAAAAATAAAAAGAAGAAAAAAAAGAGATGCCATATGCAGTCCTGTGCAACAACACGACCAACCCCGTTTGCACATAACTACACATTCATAACTGTAAAACTACGTCAGAGGCTTTCATAGTATCGAGGGAGTTGTTGCTGTACCAAATCGAACTGTGCCCATTGGCATGAACACACTTTGGGTGGTAACTAATAGCTGGTAGCAAAGGGTCGCTCAAAAGATGCTTTGTCTTCAGGGTGTGGTGTCGCTGACTCCCACTGTGTTGGCCTTGGCCTTCTTGCTGCACACTTTCACCAGATCCCAGTCACCCTGCTCTTTACGGTCCACCCAAGGCCTTAAGCGATATGCCGGGAGAGAATTGGTCGGTACGTTAATGTAGTATAACCGACTTACGATTTTCCACTATCGTTGATGTCCCCCGAATCTTGGGGGATATTAGTGCATGGAGCGACCTGTTAAGATTACCTGTCGAGCACGTTCCCCAATCCCAAGTGGGATCTCTTGAAATATGAAACACTGCTGTAGGTGAGTGGGGTCAAATGCTGACGCGGCCGAGTCCAGCAGTCTTATTGACACTTGCACAGAGAAAATATTATGGAACCGAACAGTATGGCAATCCGAGAGAGCGATCATGGACGTTCCAAAACGCTTCAGGAACTGACTCAATTATTATTAGAATCTACTAGAGTATCTCAAAGTATATAGAACGTTCATACCGATACTTTTCGCGGTGTCCTCATGCCAGGTACTCGGTCTGAGATGGTTCAGGAATATGAAGTTCTACATTAAACTGTTCCCAAACCCAAAACCGCTGTTAGTATCACTAATGACAGAATTTGTTTTCACAGAAGGAACATGGCAGGGCTTGGGCTAGTGTTTGTTTCCGTCAGGGTTTGTCTACGATTGGCTATGAGAATTTCAGGACAGCTGCACATAATCTCGTTCCAAAAGGGTTTTTCTGCCCTCATTTCCACATCAATCACAGCGTATCCCTATTGAAAGGCTTAGACAAATGTATGGTAAACGAGACATATGCACACACACTAGTCTGAGTACAAAGAAGTAATGCGATTGGTTGTTTTCTGAGGAAATTGAAAGTAGTTGCTAAGGATATTGAGCGAATTCCACGAAAGCTCCCCCCCCCCCCCCGGTGAACCAGGGGGGACATCTCATGAGACAGACAAATAGAAAAAGAATTCAACGGGAGAGGAGCCTGCACAACATTTTTCGATCACACACAATCGTGACTCCTTTGTGTACTTAACTTCTCCACAGCAGTCAGTAAAGGCTAACGTGAGATGAATAAAAATCTACTCCACACAATAAGCACAGAGACCACATACCCACGTCATTCCCTCAGACGGCTGTCGTAGAGCTAGGGATGGATGGGTGGTAATTAAAATCCATGCTGGGTGGACATGAAGAGGAAGGTCACTAGTGGGGTTGAAGTTTTTTAAAGCGATAGAAAGGTCATACGATCACCACAATACAAGCCTTCCACGTTTGCTTTATAAAGGGCTCCAAGGTTCACTCGGATTTCCCTCCGACGGTCTCCGGAGGACATTCAATTACAATCTCCGGCTAGGGAAAGCAACACGAAAAGCACGTACTTCACATGACTTATAGAACCAAAATAGCGCGTCCACCCGTTGTCTATCAGCCATCACGCAGTAAAATCGACGTGAGTTATGTAGGTAAAGATCAAGCATTTGGGCATTAGCCCGTTTTACCTAAGGTTGGGGACGTGCTTGGGTGTGTAGCAGGTTATAATAATTGAAATACGAATTCTGTTTTAAGTAATCGGGGAGATAACGACGCAATTACAGCTTGTTAAAAGGGAGCATGCTTTGCAGGTGTGCAAATACATGAGAACTAAAAAATGATAAAATAAAGCAAGATTTGCCATTTACAGACCCAGAGTACAGGACAGTGAGGTAAAACCTATGCTGGACACGCTCACCATAATTTACAGAAACTATCCTTTGTTAGGTAGCAGGTTGTTACTGTGGTACATGTAATGTGGTGACATCGATATTTATAAAGAATCACAGCCATTATACAGAGAGGACCGTATCAGTGCAGATAATGGCAGCTGGTGTTTATGTGTTGGATGAGATGATCTATATACTTGACTTGATACTTGTATTACAGAATGTCCACAAGTAAACGGTTTGTCACGTGACAACTAAAATACTACACGACTGTCTTATACAAAATAAATATTTATTAAATAAAAACATAAATATTATTTATGCATGTAACTATTAAAAATATTAATGTTAATATTGTATGTTAATGCTAAACTTTACTAATAGTAGCAGTGGTTGTGGTTGCTGGTGGCAGAACAACCGCTAATGAAGCAAGTGCATCGACCAACCGACGCCAACACTTTTCCCCTCCAGGGACCAGTCATCATCTCTGAGAAAGACCAGTAACACTGATGTTTAAGACCCGAATACGAATGATATCAATGGAATATGTTGACCTGTATTTCTGAGGAGCTTTTTCTAATAGTTTTTTCTACTTCACTGGTTTTTGCTGTCAATGCATCTTGTTATAAATAACGTGTGCTCCACATTGCAGTAGACTATAACTTTGTCATTGATTAGTCATATGTAAACTGGCCATATAAAAGCCGACAATCGTGTGGGAAGTACAGTAAAAAGTGACTTTCTTTTTTCCTAGCATTGTTTTAAATTTTCTGTTTCCACCTTAAATGGTAAGGTAGGGACCTCCCACATTTTTTTAAGGTGGAATGGAACAATTCTGTTAGAGATTCTTTTTTTATTTTATCGCTCTTATGAGTGTTCTAACGTTACTGTCTGTCCTACCCAATTAAGACTGGATTGTCAGGGTTGCGTCAACACTAAGAGCATAGTAGTCGAAAAGTGAAGGGTAAAGTCGTTCCATAATCTGCGTGGAATCAGCCTTCTTTAACGAAGTCCACGATGCCACAGTCGCGTTTGGATTACGCACTATTCGCCACGGCCAGATAAGTTCTTGACGTAGTAAATGACTTGGAATGAAGATGACATTTAAGGGTGTATGCAGGCACTGAACACCCAACTGCTTCCTATGGGAGTTGCCACATATGTGAGGTTAGGGTGCCAGACATTGATCTTGGTACACACTTGTGATATAGGGTTGAGTGTGGTGCTGTAATAGTTCCTCCCCCCCTAGTGGTAATCGTCGACCATCGTATGTAGGCTAACAATTTTCACATGGATAAAACGGGAAATATATAGTCGAGTAAGGAATGTATCATCTACATAACGAAACGATGTACTAAATTTAGTTGAATTACGTGTAAAGTAGAGCATATTCCAGTTGATTTTTAATCATGCCATTTATGGTTGGGCTAGGTGAACTCCAGGCAGAGCGATATGGACGCCATCACATAGTTCGCAATAACGCCAACCGCTGAAATGAGAGCACAAAATAGAGATAACAAAATCGTCTATCTATGTGATTAAGTGGGCCACCGCTGCACATGTCTTTCATCCATTTGTCACAAGATGTCCCACAGAAACTATTCTTAGCAGGAGACAAAGGCTTCCTGGGTGGTAGCACAAACAACCTCTTGATATCCCTCTGTTTCGGCACAGTGGAGAAGAGGTAAAGTGCCCTCGGCATTTTATTTGCAATGACGGCTGCACGCAAGGATTGTTTACTAGCTTCTATGCGGTTATGCTGGTGGGTACAGGAACTATATCAGGATCAAGGACCAAGGATATGAGTCGGCTGGTAAACAAGAGCTAAACAACAAAGATCTGTGGCTCACGTTTCAAGTGCCCACTTACGAAGGGCCTCTCTGGTTCTCCATATTGTTGCTCAAACTCTTCCTTCAGTATCTTTTTGGAAAAACAGTGAACGTGTAAATATTCGGGTACGGTCACCCTCATAAGTCGGTCTGATTGACTTGATTGGACATTGTAGCTGTGATTTTTTTCTAACACCAGCACAGGATTGCAATTAAAAGTCACAATGATGATACCGTGTAACCTAAAGCCCTTATGACCAGGAAATACCCCCAAAAATACAAAATAAACATTCTGTTCCTTTCGTCTCATCTTCATCTTTTCACCTTTTCTTGCCCACCACCATGGGGCTGGACAGGAAGGTGCGGTAGGTCAGTAGGAAGTCCTCGATGTAGGTGGGGTCCACCACCGAGTGCTCCTCTACTAGGTGCATGGTCAGACGCTCTGTAGTGCCCTGCAATGCAAAGAACAATGTGAGACCCACTTAAAGGAAATGATTAAGACACAAATTCCACAACTGCACCTCTTCACTGGACCCCAAACATCTGTAGTATTGCACTGGAGCCATCACGCTTCGGTGGCACACAGGTACTGGATCTTATACCGCACACAGGGATTCACTGTGAGATTCTAGCCTGTTTTTCAGCTTTGCCAGACACTGTTCGATGTGCAGTATAAAGGATGATAGCATTGCCTGATTAACTGTCCTGATAAGCCGGAGTAGCGGGACAACTGGATAAACTTCTGGAATGGTAGAAACTTTGTGTTGCTTGTGTTTCGTGCGGTTGGAGCAATCCGAGTTGCACGCAAACCACACACAAACAAAGCCTCTACACAGGCACTAAACACTGCAGGCTTAACATACATTTAAATAGTACAAATAGTAGACAAAAGGAAGTTAAGGCTGGGGTCACAAAGTCTACTCTCAATATTAATATAATGTAATACCTCTATAGTTCGCAAAGCTACTGGACCACACTGGCATCGTTGCTCAGTACTCAGTATGCAGCATG
This sequence comes from Prochilodus magdalenae, assembly GCA_024036415.1. NCBI lineage: Eukaryota > Metazoa > Chordata > Actinopteri > Characiformes > Prochilodontidae > Prochilodus > Prochilodus magdalenae. The sequence continues at coordinate 156,931 of JAMWET010003674.1, read as the reverse complement.
CTGTTTTACTGTATTGGAAGTTCCATAGACATTTTTTCCCTCGTCTCCCGGCCACACATGAACTTGTCATCTCCCAACGACAGAGCCAATGCTGAGACCAGCTCACAATGTTCCTTCAGCATCACACCTCTTTGATGCTCTGTTTACACATGTGGAACACATCTGTTTACTCTACCTCAGTAACTCCAGTGCGTATGCATGTTATCACAGATCACAGCATGCAACATCTCTCTGGACCTTATCCTGCTACCTCATGTTCAGAAATGAGTGCTACGTCGGTGCTGCACTGTCCTGTCTGTTTAATTTATCATATTTATTATATAGTTTCTGGTTTAATTTCTGTTTACACACTTATTTCTGCCTTCACTTTGTACTCTGTTGGTCCATGTTGCACCTTGTTCCTGGAGGAACGTTATTTCACTCCACCGTGTACTTGTACATGAATGGGATGACGATAAAAAGCCTCTTGACTCAGTGCTAACCAACCCTGGTCCTAGAGATCTGCCTTCCTCCAAAGTCTAGTTACAACTGCTATCTGCTCCAGCTAATTAACTTCTACAGAAGTTCTTGACTGGCTGGATCAGATTCCTTAGAAGGCAGTTCCTTACCTGAAAGGCAGTAATGCTAACACCAGCTTATTAGATGCAAACTGGAACTAAACTCTTTAAGGAAGTACTGGCTGGAGAGTTGGTGACTGCAGTCTTAGACGTACAGTATGAGCTACTCAGGGGCCCATTTGTCGATAAGTTTTAGAGACAACTGTATGACATGAGACGGACTTTTATGTCTGTAAAACGTTTCCAGTATGTAGGTCTGCCGAACAGCTCTGCAGTGCAGATGCCATGTATGAATGACCATCACATGCAAACTGTGGCACTTACACAATTCATGTTGCACACTCTGGTCTATGATCATTTCAGCAGGCACTTATAGGAATGCAGATTAGTGGTGTATCTTACAATACATGTTAGCCACATTAGCCACATTAGCTCTGGTGCAAAATTACAGAAGCTAAATTTTATAGCCCAAACTCGATATAACTACTCGATATAACTAGTCTTGACTGCATACAGTCTAGTAAGTCCAACAGGAAGCAATGCAGTTACATGCCGTGCCCTGCAAACGTCATTACCTCATGCCCTATTAAAGCGCACATGTCAAGAAGACCCGTTTCCCCCTTCGTAGCAAGTAGAGAAATTAGTTTGCTGCTTGAGAGTTTCACTGTTACTGGGCAACTTTCTTAACGCTCCTCCAATCGCTGAGGTGTCTGGGCTCATTAGAGCTACTTCCCATCGAGCTCAAAAGAAGCTCCTACTGTGCTCCGTTCAGCAGATTTTCATGTTCGAGAATCTATTAGCGGACATGTTCAATACGCGTCCATGTAACCCAGCTCAGACGGCGTGTCAGTCGCCGGTGTAAGCGCCGAATCCCTGGGCTTAAGGCAGCTATCAGGGGGTTCAGAAACAAATCCTCCTCATTATGGCACATAACACCTCCAACGACATTTGCTTGGAGTAGAGTCCTTCCCTGAGAACGAGAGGAGTAACTGGCGAGCGCCATGTTTTACAGGCGGGCCGAAGAATGTGTGGAATGTCCCATGGTAAAGCTCCAGAAAGTCCGAGCTCGTTTGGTCTGTTCCTCACCTTAATGACGATGTGTCCCTTTCTGGTGCCGGTGCGGTCCAGCTCACGATGTTCCTTCACCATCACGATTTCACCCTCCTCCTCCACTTTCTGCATGTTCTTCTCCACCTGGTTGAGGATGCAGCAGTACTCCTGCTGTGCTATACATACAAACTGCAAGAGGAAGAAGGACGAGGGAACGAGTCAACACCGTGGTATCACAGCACCAATGCTCAGCGAGGTAAAGTCTATATTGGGCCAATTGCAGCCTTCACCCGTCCCTAACCCGGAATTCTGTGCAGCCTGGCAGGATTTAAAGCTAATTTACACCACTGCATTAGACCCTTAATGCCTTCGCTGAAAAGCGCTAATTAGAGTGGGGGACTGAGAAGCAGCCAAAGTTTTCGTTATTGCCAAATTTGAGCTAATCACTCCCATTATGCTCCTACTCGTGTGGGCCGGGCTACATTATTTCGGCAGTAAACACCGTACCAGAATCCGTTATAGCAGCTAAACAGGATTGGGCAGAAGACAATAGAGAATCTCTTGAGCTGTCTCCCCAGGAACCCCGGAACGGGCCAGAGCTACGAAGGAATTTCAGTCGTTTCGCTTTTGGAATGAAATTACAGATAGGTAAGGTTTTACTCGCAACATACCGTCTGATACGCTTCGTTTATTTCTGTTTGTTTATTACAGATATTTATAAGTTAATAATCTCTGAGCCATTATATTATTCATTTAAGGATTAAGAAAAAAAATTTTTCCTCCAGAATATTCTCATATTTCTCATCATGTAGGAGAAAACTGTCATTGTAATTCCAAGCTAATTCTATAATTAGTAATCTGTAGTTTTAATATTTAGATCATTCTTTTAGATAATATATCGACGTTTAGACTTGGCCATCCCCCCCCGAACTTACTTCTTACTTTCTTTTTCCCTTTGTCATTGTGTTTTTCTTCATCTCTCTTTTTTTCCCATTCTTTTTCACCTTTTCCATTATTTTTCTTATATTTTTTAATTCATCTTTTTATTTTATTTATCTTCTTTTTCTTTCTACTTTTCTGTTATTAGTTTTGGTTTACAGTTTCTTCTTGTTGTTTTGGTTCTGCATTCATATTTACAAGTGTAATAATTACAATAATTAGTGTACTAATATAAGTATACTCATTTGTACCTCCAAGTAAAAAATAATATATCTGTAATGTACTTTTTTGTATTATTTGTACTTTAATATGTACTTTAAAATATTTAAGTACATCTAAATGGGTCTCATAACATTACAGCAAGTACAATTAGTTTTATTTAAGTATATTTTAATAGCACTAATATTTGGCATACTTAGTAGATAATTTAGTAGCATAATAACAACCCAATAAAGTATACTAGGTCTACGTCCTTTTAAAATCATACCTTTTTCCTTTCTTTCTTTTGTTTGTTTATACTTCCTTTTATCCCAGTTCCTAAGATAATTTCCCTGTCTCACTCACATTCTATATTCTTCACAAAATGGAAATCTGTTTTTCCCCATCACTAAAGTAATGATGGGTGTCTACATACCACTTCATACATAGAACAATGACTTTTACACTGCCGAAGGAAAGTAGCGCCAGCTTCTGGCGGGTCCTAAACACGGCTATGGACTCACCTGACAGTCGTCCACCTTGGTCTTCATAACTCCCTTCATGTACTCTTTCTCCATGGTGGGTGAAACCCCGAAGCTGTTGCCCATGCAGAGGATCTCCGTACGGCCCTCGGGGTACGTCACCTCCACTGAGCCGTTCAGAATGACTGACCATGAGTCCAGCTGCATGATGCACAGGGAATCCCAAATCATTCTCAACTCAATCATAGTACGACTGGTGAAATATTCTCATTAGTGGGAAAACTGTACATGCATATTAAGCAGCTCACAGATACTTATTTTAATTACTATCCATTAAAAAAAAACCTGGTAGTTTATTTACACAAGCTAATGATCTCAGCTATGTGTTAAAACCAGTTCTACTGCGGCCAGGGCCAGAGCAGGAGTAGGTCATGTGATAATACCCTGTGGTCCTACACCTATATCAATTCAATTATTTTAGCATCCTTACAGGAAACGAGGAATTAATACGGTTAGATATACATTTCAATTGCATTACGACGGGAGCGTAATGCGCTGCACTGTGTAAGGTCCTCAGCGGGGACATGTAATGCTCTTAGCAACCATCTGGTGAAAAATAACATCAATCTTCTGACAAATTTAGAAGCAATTTATCCTGTCATTGCATTACGGAGCGTCCCAGGCATTCTTTAATGGGGTACTCCTGACATACGAAGAACATGCTGTTGTCCTCCCATTGACTGGCATTTCTGCAGAACTGGCCGATCTAAGGCCCTTCCCTGACCCGTTTGTCCGGATGCATTAAGGGGGAAAATGGTTCTCGCTGGCATGTCAATAGTCGGATAAGGAGATAAGTGATCCCTGTTTTCCCTCCCATAGGCAGCCTATGATTGCAGAGCTGGCGAAAGCTGGAATTCATTCAGGTTTAACAGGGCGGAATCTGAACGGAGATGTCTGGGCATGGGGGTGGATGTGCGCCAAAAGCAAGGATGCTAATATAGGTTTTGATCAAAGCTGAGCGGTTACCGGACGATAAAACCTTTTATGAAGAAAAGAAGCCTGCAATGGAAACCTCAACAGGGCTGAGGCTCTAACTATACCTAGCAAGGCATCAGGATAAACCTTCGCTAATAGAAAGAGGGAGCGCAGGTTTCAATTCTAGGTGTCAAACTAATCGTTAGTTTATCCTCTAGAAAACTTATTTCACTAGTGCACTTATTAGGTTTGTGTGGGTTACCCATCCACCGCGGTCTTATTCCATTTTAATACGGCCCTATCCGAATATCTCTTCATCCCTCTTGATTAGTTCCTGTTCCTTTAAGACTGTTCTTTTTAAAGACCTCTGCTCACACTGCTCGTCCTATATCCTCCCTTGCTCAAAAAGCAATCTGGGCTGGAACGTATGGACCAAATGGGAACCTTTGGAAGAAAGGATTTCAGCTACTGCAGTTTAATAACCGGATCTTCTGGAGGGCTTATAAGCATAGCCTGACATATGTACTGCCTTACGAAAGCCTTGGGAACTTCAGCAGTTAGTCCAAAAACACTGATCTCGGCGATAGATGTAATTTAGCTTGCGCGCATAACATTAGAATAAATAAACACACATAAGTGAAGTAAGGGTAACAGAATCTCCCTGATCCTCCCAGTAACTGGGAACGTGTGACTGCATGCATTGTGCGGAAGGAAGACTGCTTTGGACCTCTTAACCAAGTGGATGAACCTAAGTACTGTTAGCATGTTGAAAGAGAATTCATTAAAAAGGGGATATAACTGGGTGAAGGACATGCCTCCTATAGATATCAGTGTTTTATTTACCACCATGATCATATATGTGTCAATGTAATGCTGATTTTGCATTTTGCAACATCTGGAGCCTGAACTTCTTTTTTAAAAAAAAAAAACATTAAAAAAAAAAAAAATATATATATATATATATATATATATATATATATATATTACAAAACTGATAAGCCAAAGCAGATACGGATGACAGCTAAAACTAATGAACTGATATTTGAGATTTGGAAATGATTAAAGGGGTGCTCTTATGCTTTTCCTGTTTTAACCGCTCCTTCAGTGTGTTATGGAGCTTTTAGTACATGGTAATGATCTGTTCATAAAGTCATAAAGGTCAGAGTAAAGGCCAGAGGGAGAAACTGTCTCCCACAGAACCTCCCACTTTTCTCAGCTGGAATTCCAGCCACTTCCTGTGTTACAAGGTGATGTCATCTCGTAACACAGTCCTTAATGCCCGCCTACCGGCAAGCTTGGTATGCTCACAGAACACTGATGCTCTCAACCTCTTTGGGGTTTGGCTTATTAAAGCAGGGTGGGTGAGCTGACCAATCAGAGCATACGGGGCTCATCTGTAGGCGGGGCTTAAAGTCACACAGGCTCTTACAGAGTGTTTCATTATTATGATTTTAAAATCTAATTAATCTAATATTAGTGCTGTTCTGAGCAAATAAACATGTACTGCCCAATCACGCAACTTCTGCTTGGTGCCCCGTCTGAGTTTCCACATATGGACAGTATGGGAAGCGAGTGACGGGCAACTTCACACAGTCCATCAAAGGCTGATAAAAAGAAAATTCAATGTTCCATGTTATGCCAGCTGACCTCTTCGCCATCATTGAGCACGATGGTGCCGGCCCGTTCCACCACGGCGAAGACCATGACGGCACACAGCTCCCTCCTCACCGACATGGTCATGTTGGCGAAGGCCGGTAGCTGGTGCATGAACTCCAGCAGTTGCTCTGTGGAGGGGAGCACAAAGGCGGATACAGGAAGAGTGAGTGTGTTAGAGAGACAAGATGAGACAGGGAGTGAGAAAGCGAGAGAGAGAAAGAGAGAGCGGCAGAGAAAAGAGGAAAGTGGGCCACTTGGCACTCCTTCACTCAGATCGGCAGGCAGGAGTCTGATCAGCACGAGACTCGGCGAGAACACAGAGAGGCTCTTTCCGCTGCTACGAAAATAACAGCAGAACAACATCAAATGCCTCGGAGCCGAAGGCAACGCACGCTCTGAAGACGGCTAATGCTATGCAGCTCGGAGGATGGAGCGGCGGAGAATTCCCGTCCTCGCTATGACACGTTTCGGCGGCAGATGTGTGCACCCTGGTAAAGCTTATCTGTTTGCGAACATGGTGAATGACTGACTGAATCCCCCACAGTAAAGGAAGCAGGGGGGAAATAAATGAATAATTAAAAAAGAAATTCTGATGTCTTCATTTAAAATCTGCCTTCACTCCACTCAGAGGGGGGATGGTCCTTTTCTTTCTGCCGCTTGGCACATCCAATAAATCAAGTCTGGCTTGAACGGGTGTGTGACAGGGTTCTGGCAGGGCCCGCAGCGACCCAGCTGACGGTGTGCGTGCGCGCGCGTGCGCCTGCGGCCGCGGCCTGTCTGGGCTCTGGCTGGCCTGTGTTTGGTGTCTCGGCACTGGAGCGGAGAGGGAACACGGAGAGACGCCTGGCCAATCAAAGTTTAATGTGCTTCAGGAAGCCCAGGCAGGCGGGCGACCCAGAAAAACAACCAAGTACCTCCTCTCACACTACCCCGCGTCCCTCAGTCCACCTCAGTGACCCTGCTGCAGCGCTCCTCACTGAAGCAGCCAGAAGGACGTTTCTGTGTCTCCTTTTCCTGAACCGATCCTGCTCCGTTTCTAGAAAGCGTGGATACTAAGTAGTACTGATTTAAATACAGCAAACTGAAAAATGACCGCACAGAGTATAGGAAAGTGTCTCTTCCAGGTGTCTCTCATTCACTGGCTTTCGCAGAGACCACTGCCAGTGACCAGAAGTGGATGCATGTTGATGATTCTTCTGCTGCTTAGAACTCAGGATTTTCTAAGATCACTATTTAGCAAAATGACAATTTTCTCAAACTGTACATAATTATTTTGTAAATGTGTAAATGCAAAACAATGAACCCTGAAACTAGTGTATGTAAATATAATATAATTTAATATAATATAACTAGTATAATATATATATATATATATATATATACACACAGGGGTTGGACAATGAAACTGAAACACCTGGTTTTAGACCACAATCATTTATTAGTATGGTGTAGGGCCTCCTTTTGCGGCCAATACAGCGTCAGTTCGTCTTGGGAATGACATATACTGCGTCCTGCACAGTGGTCAGAGGGAGTTTAAGCCATTCTTCTTGCAGGATAGTGGCCAGGTCACTATGTGATGCTGGTGGAGGTTCGTCCTTCATGGTGGTATGCTGACATTACCCTGGATACCGTGGCTCTTGATACATCACAAAGACTTGCTGTCTTGGTCACAGATGCGCCAGCGAGACGTGCACCAACAATCTGTCCTCTTTTGAACTCTGGTATGTCACCCATAATGCTGTGTGCATTGCAGTATTTTGAGCAGAACTGTGCTCTTACCTGCTAACTGAACCTTCACACTCTGCTCTTACTGGTGCAATGTGCAATTAATGAAGATTGGCCACCAGGCTGGTCCAATTTAGCCATGAGACCTCCCACACTAAAATGACAGGTGTTTCAGTTTCATTGTCCAACCCCTGTATATATTATATATATATATATACATACATAGCTGAAGTAGCTGAATCTGCAGATGTATGGAAGCGTATGGTCATACGGGTCTACCAGCAGTGTCTAAAATCCCAGTCTACAGGGTATTCTCCTTAGAGTCATGCCAGAGAAGGCATCCACCAAATCTGGCCCAATACAAAATGTGTGAACACTGGTGTGGCCTACATCCAGAAACTTCCAGTCCAAAAGAAAACGCATCTGTTATTTGTGCTCACAGAGCCCGGGCGTGGACATGGACGTTATACTATACATATGAGACGTATGTACAACCCAGAAACTGTAATATAGAAGTAGTAAAGCACGCTTGTCTTACCGATGTCATCGTCTGTGCGATCCATGGGGTCTTTCTCCAAGCAGTCTCGGACAATATCTCGGCTCATGAGGGGATCAGAGGCGCGTTCGATATCCTCCTCGTCGTCATCCTCCTCCGAGTCGACGGCCGTCTCGGGCAGGCCGCTGAGGTCCATATCGCCCGGCTCGCTCTCAGTGGCCTGTGGGTTACAAACGAGCCTCCAGTCACACAGGCGTCAAACCCTCAATAAGGCTAAATGGAGCGACATAGGTTATGATAATCCCAACACAAGAGCACCCAAATAGACCCACCACCGGCAGTCCTCTTTTCTAACACACCCACAAAGGCGATTAATGATTCAAGAGAAGTGTCTGAAGACTGGTGTAGCGTGGATGATCTCGGCTCAAACACCTACAGGTCAAAACTCAATTTATCAAAAACCTAACGAACTGCATTAATTACATCCTAGTCTACATCACAGTGACTCCTGCAGAGCAGCATTAGGCTCATCCAAACGGCTGAAATCAGCCACTACGAGCGTTAGAGCAAACCACAGCAGACAGCGTTTCTACATGAATAAGAAAATACGTAGCGAGTCAGGCTAAAAACAGATGCTCCTTTCATCTGAGCGCACATCAAACATGATATTCATCAGCTTCAGGCCATCACCATGACGATAAGTAGACAGAGGGGTCAAACAGTTCACGTGTGATGCTGGTGAAGGTGAGAGATGCTCCAACCAAACACACAGAAGAAGAGAAAGCGCAACCCCTAAAGACGTCAGCAGCTTCTCATGAAAGGCTTTGCGGCCATCAGCATCAAATTCTGCATTCAGGCGGACGCAGTCCGTCGCCCACCCGTCGGAAACAAAGGGGCTCCGTAATCCGAGCAACGTGCGATAATTCAAATCATCAGCCAACGTGGCCCCCACGCCCTATCCCTCTCACCTGCTTCAGCTGCCTGGGAGGTGGTCTAACCTTGCCAGTAAGGACCCACATCGCAGCCTTGGCTGAGTGTCTGCAGAAACCGGTGCCCAGCCCCATCCTTTCAGCTCCTGCTGCTCCCCACTTTTAATTTTTTAAGCATCTCGTACCCAGTGCATGTCAGGGCTCCTCAAACCACGTCTGAGTGACTCCTCCAATATTCTGACGCGGGGGTGCAAACAGCCAACCGGAATCCAGAATGGACAGCTAGGCAGGTGGGTCTCTGGGGGGTGGGGGGCGGAGTCAAAGAAGGACTGGAGGTGGGAAGCTGTGGCACGCAGCAATGATGCAAGTCTACCACACGTTACTAAACCACAGCGAAACAAACCCAAACCCTATTAAACACTGGACTAACTCCATTAAGGACGTTCCTTACAATTCCAATGAGACATTCCGTGCTCTTAGCTTAGCATAGGAAAACTATACTGAGGTCAACTGGAAACACAAAACAGAGCACTAGACCACCTACTGAAATCTACTTTTAGCTTCTGACCCCCACACAGAGGAATTTCTGGGGCCTATGAGCTTAAACAGGACATTTATTGATTGTAAATACACAGATAAGTCACATTATTATGACCACTTCCAGCCTTCGATGGTGGCAGCGTGCATCTCATGAAGGAAGTAACTCATCCATAGGGAAGGCACTCTCAACCGATTTGTTTATTAACCCATCCTTCCAGGTCACATACGCCCATACAAGCTGACTGTCTTCACTGGGGCGGATGGGATCTTCCAACCGGACAACACAGCATGCCACAGGGCTAGAAACGTCGGATATTGGTTGGAAGAGCATGACCAAGACTTCTAAGCATGACGCTGGAACCCTTTTACTCCCCAGAGTGAGCATCCATGAGACCACTGGATATGGGAATAAGCGAGGTGTCTTATCAGACTGTAGACAAATCAAAACTCATTCATTCATTCATTCATTCATTATCTAAGTCTCTTATCCTTCCGGGTCTCAGGGGGGTGCTGGAGCCCATCCCAGTACTCACTAGGCAGAAATGCAACACCCTGGACAGGTTGCCAGTCCATCACAGTGCAGGAGGTTAACCTTCATCTCTCAGCCAATCACCGATCTGGATTTTCTACCATGCCTACTGGCTGACAGAGGACAAGCCTGAACGCTGAACGGACTAACACCACAACCCTAACGAAATACCCACCTCAAGTTATATAACCAAATATCCCAACTACAGCCAACCAACTACGTCTCTACCACAAGTCATGTAATGTCAATCCAATGCGTAAGAGCGCCTGCACACAGCAATATTCATATTTTCACTAATAGCTCGATTCACAGCCGTCCGCTCGAGGCCAAAACCTGCTGACTTACTGAATGCAGAGTAATAGAGAGCGGAGTTCACCGAGTTTAACTAGACAAACATCAGTCGTGCCACTGGGTTTATTCAAGCTGTTCGCTCCCTGCTGAATTCAGACAAGCTGTAATTCGACCATCATGACTGATGTTAGTTAAGCAGCCAGAGATGTTTTATTTCTTCTTTGAGGACCATTAAGGGCTAATCAGCGAAGACACACACAGGCACTGTAAAGCCTGCCGATGAAGGGCAATCTATTTTTCAAGCCGGCGCGATGAGTGCGATCCACAGTGCTGTTTGGATGGCTCAGATGAGCGTGAAGGGAGCATTAATATTTCAGAGGGGCTATTCTTGGATCAATGCTTTCAAGCCCCTCTGAAGAACCTGTGTCATGATTTATTCAAATGCAAAAATAGAGGGAAAAAAAAGAAAAAAAGAAAAAGGGCAGGTACCGCGAGGATATGGGCCATTTCCACAAGGTTGCCGGGGCGGGGGGCCAGGCTAGGTAGCTGGCACAGAGGGAGACAGCAGGAGGGCAGGATGTTTGGAGGTGTGGTTAAACTGGAGTTTTAAATAATCTGTTTGATGTGGTATCTGTGTATACACAAAGCTGGTGGACAGTCTGAGTGAGGAAGAAAGTGAGGTGCTGAGTTAGGTAAGGAGTGATGGGAGAGCAAGTGGGAGCGGGGGGAGTGTGGCCGGAAGAGCACAAAGGAGAAAAATCGGGAACAAGGGGAGGAATGGGCAGCTAAGGAAAAGGTGCAGCAGGGTGAGAGGGAGGAATGCAGTAGGGAACGAAGGGAAGAGAGCAAGAGGGAGCAGGTGAGTGTAGTGGAAAGTGAGGGGAGGAGTGCCGCAGGGATCTACGGGAGGAGTGCAGCAGGAGTGCAGAAAACCGGCACAGCCTCCTTTCATCAGGGCATCACACAGCTGCTAATGAGACTTTAACAGATGGTCATCAGGCCAGGACCACAGAGTGGACACAGAGTGCGCACACGCACACACGCACTGCACAAGCCTAATCTGTGAGCACACCACAAACATACTCGGTAAATCAATTAAAGAGCAAAGCAAACACAAAGCAAACACAATTAATCAGCCTCAGGGGCACACGGGACACACACTGACATCGAGATACACAACGGGCAGTGCCCGGGTTTATAAAGCTGACTGGGTCAAAAACATAGGGGTATTCTAGGGCATAATCTTACACAAGAAATATCGATACAGCACACAAACCGTACAGCCTCCTCTCGAAAAGGCAAGCTTCACACAGCACACATGCAGATTCACCTCGGCTCTGCAATCACCCAGACGCTTCAGGTAACACAAACAGGTGGCAACACCCCAGAAAGCCCACTGAAAACGGCCAATCAGGATGGACCATCATCAGGCCTCAACAACCACCATCAAAATGACACTGAACAGCAGTATCAGGCAGCCTAAAGCTGGAATCAGGCACCCCAACGCCGTTATCAGTAGTAGTGGTAGTGGTGGTCACTGTAGTAGTAGTAGTAGTAGTAGTAGTGGTGGTGGTGGTAGTAGTACTACAGTAGTAACAGTAGTAGTGTTAATAGTACTACAGTAGTAACAGTAGTGTTCATAGTACTACAGTAGTAACAGTAGTAGTGTTAATAGTACTACAGTAGTAACAGTAGTGTTAATAGTACTACAGTAGTAACAGTAGTAGTGTTAATAGTACTACAGTAGTAACAGTAGTGTTAATAGTACTACAGTAGTAACAGTAGTGTTAATAGTACTACAGTAGTAACAGTAGTGTTAATAGTACTACAGTAGTAATAGTAGTAGTGTTAATAGTACTACAGTAGTAACAGTAGTAGTGTTAACAGCACTACAGTAGTAACAGTAGTGTTAACAGTACTACAGTAGTAATAGTAGTAGTGTTCATAGTACTACAGTAGTAATAGTAGTAGTGTTCATAGTACTACAGTAGTAACAGTAGTAGTGTTAATAGTACTACAGTAGTAACAGTAGTAGTAATAGTAGTACAGTAGTAACAGTAGTATTAATAGTACTACAGTAGTAGTGTTAACAGTACTACAGTAGTAACAGTAGTAGTAATAGTACTACAGTAGTAACAGTAGTATTAATAGTACTACAGTAGTAGTGTTAACAGTACTACAGTAGTAACAGTAGTAGTAATAGTACTACAGTAGTAACAGTAGTAGTAATAGTACTACAGTAGTAACAGTAGTAGTAATAGTACTACAGTAGTAACAGTAGTAGTGTTAACAGTACTACAGTAGTAGTAACAGTACTACAGTAGTAACAGTAGTAGTAATAGTACTACAGTAGTAACAGTAGTAGTGTTAACAGTACTACAGTAGTAACAGTAGTAGTAATATTGTGTAATATTGAGGGTAAGTAAGCATGATACCTGGTAGATGTCGGACAGGCTGCTGCTCCCAGAGTCGCTGGTGATGCTACATCCTGAGAGGCTGGAGGATACGTGCGTCACCTGAGGGTGGATCCCGTCAGCCAGGTGCAGCCTGCTGAAGTCCGCCGGGAGCTGAACAGAAACAGAGCCAGAGCCAGGAATGAGTATTCACTATTTACGTCTGCTTCCTGTTACACAGATTTAAGCCAAACAATAAATGAGAACCAAGAGAACAGCTCAGAGAACAGCTCAGAGAACAGCTCAGAGAACAGCTCAGAGAACAGCTCAGAGAACAGCTCAGAGAACAGCTCAGAGAACAGCTCAGGCACTTGAACTGAGGCCAACCTGAAATAAAGATCCAACCTTGTTTTACTGAACCTAGCATTTCAAGAACCTCCCCACCACCATCACGGAGAGATATCACAAAGACGCTCCCTGATATACGCCACAGAATGGAAAGAATCTGATTTGTGATGTATTATGATTCACTGACTTTACAGCGTATAGTGTAAAAGACACATTCAACAACCCAAACAGGTCAAATCTAGATACTATACACAGGAAGTGACCAGGTGTAAACGGGGACACTCATGAGTCTCTCATTCAAATGTCCCTAAAGCAGTGGATGTAGGTCTTTATTAGGTCCCAGGCGGTCTGAGGTTCCTAATGGTGTCCTGTGATAATCCAGCTCCCGCACACAGCTCTCACACAGTTCCTGCAGATTGCACGGTAGGGGTGGAGATGGGGCTACACCAGGCCTTCTGGACACATGATGTTTGACATGAAACCCCTCGCCCTGGTGTAGTCCCGACCACGGTTCCTCCACACACGGATTCGTTGGTGATATTGAGGTGGTGTTAAGGGCAGTCGTTGTAAAGGTCTGTGTGCATGTAGTCCTGTGTGGTGCAGCCGTCTGTGTGGTGCAGCCGTGCTGGCACTAACAGGATGAGTCACGGAGGGCATCACCGCTCGCCGAATATCCCCAATCGTGGCTGTTGGGTCAGTCAGGTACAGCAATAAGCTTGTTAACTCTGCAGCTCCAGACACAAAACTAAAGGAAGCCAACTTGAGACATCACCGTGCAAACTCAGTCATCCTCATCCTGGTCCAACTGAATCTCCAAGCCAACCCGCATTACCAACAGGCCTTTTGTAGCACGCACCTGCAGCGGCATCTCCGGGGCCAGCTCTCAGATCCACTCAGGCACCGTCCCAGCTCAAACACGAGCGGACAGCGTCTTACACAGCGGCCTCCTTCACTCCCACCTCACACACGGCTTTGGCTACAAGCACGAAATGCCAACCAGGCCAGCAGTCACTTCTCATCTGGGTGTCCCCATCTCACTACGCCAGCCTGGGAGAACAGAGGCTTCTCAGCCAGCCCTGCTGCCTCTTAATAGCGGGCGGCTTTGGAGCTTTCCTTCCTGTTTCTACAAGTTAGCACAGCCGGTTTAACCGCCCCGCGCGCTCGCCACTACTCGGCCGATTCAAACTAAAGCCTTGTGAGTTCTGCGGAGAAGAAGAAAAGCTGGTAATTGCATTTCTTTGTGGTCATGGGAGGATGTTTAGATTCAAAAGCGGTCTCGGTTAAACACGAGAGCAAGCCACGTCTACATGAAAGAAATAATTACAAGTTCATTATTAACAGGAGACATTCAATTACCGCACACCAACAAAGTGCAGGGTGGTTCGGGTTCTTTGCGGCTCAGTGTGTGGAAGAAAAGCTCCTCTGGATGGAGGATTCACTGGTAGAAAAGTGAACACGGTTGTGTGAGATGGGCTGTACCATGTTGTAGTTGCCCCAAGCCCAAAAGGCGTGCACTACATACATGCCCAATGATCTGGCTTCGTCATCTTAATGATTCGCTAACAAGGAACACTGTGCAAGGCGAAAGCCTAAAGCGGAGGCATCTTGTTTTCACCGCCCGGTATGTGCAGGAAACCGAGGAAGCTACTACAGCGCGAGAGACAGTTTGCAGGTGTACGATTTAAAGCTGCCAGCATTCTACAGGCTTCAATAGTCATCTTAGCTCCAGTACAGACCGTTAAGTGAGCTTATGGAGGCTAGACGGGTCATGTGGACTTCAAATCATCGCAATCTGGTACATTTCTATTTTCAATATCTCAGGAAATGTCAGACAAAACTGTTTACAAAGCAACATAGCACGTCAACTGGGGCTGAACGATTAGGGAAGAGAATCTAATTAAGATTTTTCTGATCTGAGCTGCGTTTTCAGGGAAGCAAAAACAGTCCAGGGATGTTCTTTAGTCAGTAAGACCAGGTTGTCCCCTTTCTCAATTAGCTCTGGTTGTGATGTCACAGCATATAGTTGTTCGGCTGCCCCTCCGATTGGTCGAACTCATCTACAGGCAGTTTCAAGCTCTGATATGATGTAAACGTTCCTCATATGAGATACGGTTTTGATAAAAATTGTGATTTCAATATAAACCTGATGAATCGTTCAGCCCTAACTTCAACCACAACACTGTACCGTAATACAGGGGTTGGACAATGAAACTGAAACACCTGTCATTGTAGTGTGGGAGGTCTCATGGCCAAATTGGACCAGTCTGGTGGCCAATCTTCATTAATTGCACATTGCACCAGTAAGAGCAGAGTGTGAAGGTTCAGTTAGCAGGTAAGAGCACAGTTCTGCTCAAAATACTGCAATGCACACAGCATTATGGGTGACATACCAGAGTTCAAAAGAGGACAAACTGTCGGTGCACGTCTTGCTGGCGCATCTGTGACCAAAACAGCAAGTCTTTGTGATGTATCAAGAGCCACTGTATCCAGGGTAATGTCAGCATACCACCAAGAAGGACGAACCTCCACCAGCATCACGTAGTGACCTGGCCACTATCCTGCAAGAAGAATGGCTTAAACTCCCTCTGACCACTGTGCAGGACGCAGTATATGTCATTCCCAAGACGAACTGACGCTGTATTGGCCGCAGAAGGAGGCCCTACACCATACTAATAAATGACTGTGGTCTAAAACCAGGTGTTTCAGTTTCATTGTCCAACCCCTGTAACTGCACTGTGATATTCCCGCGGCTAAAACTGGGATTGATGGCAAACGGCTCCACAGGTTACACATGACTCCTGATGTAACTTGCTTTATATGGCTACCTTGCTAATAAGAGAGCTGAAGACTACCCAGACAGCAACAACAACACAGGCACCAAAATTGAACCTGAAATAATTTTAAACTAAAGCTTACCGTCAAATGCTTTGTGCACCTTAAAAACCGTTATGCATTACAAACTTGGCATAGCTAACCGAGGCCAACCTAGCCGAGGGCAAGCAAGCTCGGACTGAAAAATCTGCTGGTCTCTCCACCTGTTGTACTGCGAGTAGTCCATTATGTAACCCAAAAGTGAGTAGAGCCAAACATCGGTTTCACACTGCTGTGATTTTAAATAACCCCACATTGAAACTAACCTTAATGAAACACCATAGTCATGAACTAGTGCACTAAATTCTAGGATTTCAGCATTAGACCCAAACGGAGATCCAGACCGAGTAAAGACCAGAACAGAGCCGCTACAGCGGGGCAGACAGACAGCAGCTTCTCAGTGTGCATTCACGTGTCCGTACAACACGCACTCTCGCGCACACGCGCCTCTTCAAACGCATGCCCGGATCCTCCGTGAGGAGACACACACTTTAATTTTACAACACCGCGATACAACCCTAACCAGCATGGAGCGAGGGGCTCTCTGTGAATGCAGCAGACATGTACCGCACTGTCAAACCCATACTGTGCTTTGTTGATGTTTGCTGGGTTAAAATGGGGTCTGGGGTTAAAAACGTTCAGGGATGAATAAATATGCAGGTTTTTCTTTGAACATCAAGAGGACTATTTAATTTCTGCAACGGTGGAAAAGAGGCAAAATTAATAAACACAGTGTTCGGTATTCGGCCACTAGCCAAAGTTTCATTTAGTGCAACTTCGGCTGATATTTTAATTTCAGTGCCTCCCTAAAAATTCAGTGTTCAAGCCTCAAAAAATTTATGTACTAGTCTGCAATTTCAGAGGCGGACGATATGGAAAGAAATATCACAATATCACGATACTGCAGACATTTTTACGATGCATGATATACATCACGATATATATGCATCTTTCGTGATTCAAGAAGTCGGAAGCAATAAAATCGAATTTATAGTGTCACAAGTACCTAAATCAATAAACAAATATATAAATAAATAACAGCTACAATGACAATGTTGTACAAACGGCATTTCACTAAATCCAATCAGAGAGGCTTAATTATCCTCACTACAATGAAACGATGTCAGTGACGTCAGTATTCACCATACTCTCAGCAAAGCATATCGAGATGCAGTTGATTACGATAACGATAAAATACCACCATGCTACACCCCTACACAACACCGGCCGGGACAATCACAATAAGCTACATTCCCCAAATCACAGGCACTTCCCGGTGATGAGCTGAGGTTACAGCCCCTGCGTTTAGATTTATAAGGTTAACAGTAGGGGTGCACCAATCTTTAACATTTATGTCAGATTCCATAGATTTCCTCAAAGCCACACCAGCCCACTGTTTGAATGGAAGCGGCTGTGCTAAGCACAGCGTATCACACATAACTACCCTCCACCATTTAGTTCAGGTGCTGCAGAAGCCTTCACATACAGCACGAGTGTGCTCCTAACACACGCTGAACTGCCAAACCAATTGGCCCAACTGTAAACTGACCAGTTCACATGTGTTGATCTTGGAAACAGCCCTAGTCAGGTTGGTACCACTTATCATTGATTCACCTGAAAGTATCACAATGAAATATCGCGTTATGAATTTGAGGTCATATGGACCACCTTGAGCAGAGACTGCATGCATGCACACAACAGAACAGCAGAACACAGCAGGGCATGTGGGGGCTTACAGTGTCTGAACATGAAGGGCTCTGAACACAGAGCTCAGATAAAAGCCTCTGAACCAATTTCAGCTAATCTTGGGAAGCGGGCACATACACACACACACACAGAGCCCTCTACACACATGAGCTTTGCTCAGACGTTCACGGCTGGGCGGGTTCATGTGTGTGCACGTACCCCCACCCCTCAGAAGCGGCTGGACGTCTTCAGTCAGCTGAGTATAGCTTTCATATAAAATGCATCTGACCTAATTTCCAGCACCGTAATCGTATATGTGCCGGAAACGCGGTCGATTCACTCCCGGGGGATGGTGGAGAAACAGACACGAGAGCACGAGCCTCCCAGCCTCACTGTGGAGGTACACAGATCTCTCCAAGCATCAAACCGGTACCTGAAATAAACCCATTAGGCAAGGACTGGGGCGGGGTGGGGAGGGGGAAGCCTGGAGGCCTAAAACGTCCCGTCTGGTGTGTGAGCTCGATGGGGTTCACACTCTTACAGCAGTCTGTGTTCACACTGCAGAACGAATGGTTTGCTTATGTTCACGGATTCGTTTCTTTGACCTCAGGCCTCTTTGTGTATGTTCCACAGCGCAAACTGGGGAAACTCCACACAGCAAGCCAGTGATGTGGCTGATGTGGTTCCTCACACTGTATATGAAGCTGTTGTGAAAATTAAGAAAGGTATGGACCACATATGAAACTCGAGATGAAGCTGCTACACACCAAGCAAGGACAGGCCTTATCGCTGCACCTGACTGACCCAACAGTGGACATTCAGCGAGCAGTGGTGTCCTTCATGAGTCGTCCTTTTAGTGCCACGTCAACATTGCCAAAGACGACCAATGAATCTGTGTGTGGAGGCACCGTGGTCAGTGCCAAGATCAATATCTTAGTATGATGTAGCTCATCACACGTCCAGAATGCGTGGTGTCACTCCACCTCCATCCCTACCACACCATCTGCAGGAACTGTGTGAGGATGTTTAAGCTGCATGGGATGGATTATCACAGGACACCATTAGGAACCTCTACAGCTCCATGCTGAGACGTCTGGCGTGTTGGGTTAGCAAACACTTTGGGCCGATGCCATACTGAGAGACTTCTGTAGGTGTAGCTCAATAAATATTATCCATATCAGTCTACATGTATCATCATTTATTGTTCCTGGTGACCTTTATCTTCCTTCCCAATCCCACACTTCCCTTTGGATGCAGCTGTTATTCTGATGATGAGTGTATATCACTACACCTGAATGAGCAATCTGAATTAAAACGATTTGTAACTGGGCTATTGGTGTCAGCATGGTGGCTACACTCTCCTTCCTGCTCTCCAGTTCCTTGAGGCCTTTCAGCCTGCTCTCACGGCTGGCCTGCTGCAGTCTGGCTCTGGATCTCTCTCTGGCTATCCAGTTGTCAGCAGTATTCCCCCAGTCCCTCATGCCTCCACTGTGTGTTCCAAAACCAGATCCTCTTAGGCCTCCGCCACCGTGAATTCGGCTCCCTGAGTGTGCACAGGCTTCTGGACTGCAGCTGACATACGAAAGACAGCCGACAGTTGCTACTCAAAAGAAAGTGTGTGGGGGGGGATTGGGGGGAGGGAGAAAAACCCTGACAGCATTTCCAGAAGGTGTCTCTTTGTGTGAGGATGAGCCTGATTTGCATGTAGAGTTCACAGCTCATTCCTGGAGGAATTTCATTTACACCAAAAAACTGTTTTAGCAGCATTTTAATTACGCTACTTCGCAGCTGCCTCGCCGAATGGAAAGTAAGTGAGGAAAACGCCTGAAAGAAGTGTGACTTTTGCTAGCTTGACTTCTTCGTCGAAAGTTCTTCTGAAGCAAGACCACCGCATGAAGAGTGAAGACAGCTCACGCAAATAAGATCCCCAATAAATACCCAGTGAATAAATACCCTCCTGGAATCCTCTCATCAGTCATCTGCTATCTGCGGCCATCAAATGCACTGACCTAATACAGACAGCTGAAACGACTGTACATACCAGCCCCCCCACAGAGCATGCACTCCTCTTCTGAGTGAAGTGACCCACTAAGAAACACATTAGAGCTTCTCTGTAATGTCATGTTGTATGAAAGCACCAATCAAACAGCGTTCGGAGAAAGCACTGGGGCATGATACACCCTGAGGCAACAAACTCCCTTAGCAGAACCCCAACACCTCCCAAATGAGGCAACTGCGGTCTAGAGCACGGTTTCTCAGACCTGTCAACCTTGAAGGCCCACCAGTCTATTACTAGAAATCACAAAGAACCACAAGAAAGCAAACCGGATGCAACGCGGCACACAGCTTACTTCTACCGCTTCACCCTGATTAAGGCCATCAAAATATCCTCATTATTCATCATTTTTGCTGGCAATATCCTCTGATTGATTCAGACTATAAAACTATCCGACACGAATAGGAAATTTCAAACAAGACGCTGGCCAATAAGAAGCTGGCCAATAAGAGGCTGGCCAATAAGAGGCCGGCCAATAAGAAGCCTGCCCATATGAAGCTGGCCAATAAGAAGCTGGCCAATAAGAGGCCGGCCAATAAGACGCTGGCCAATAAGAAGCCTGCCCATATGAAGGTGGCCAATAAGAAGCCTGCACATATGAAGCTGGCCAATAAGAAGCTGGCCAATAAGAAGCCTGCCCATATGAAGCTGGCCAATAAGAAGCCTGCCCATATGAAGCTGGCCAATAAGAAGCCTGCCCATATGAAGCTGGCCAATAAGAAGCCTGCCCATATGAAGCTGGCCAATAAGAAGCTGGCCAATAAGAAGCCTGCCCATATGAAGCTGGCCAATAAGAAGCCTGCACATATGAAGCTGGCCAATAAGAAGCTGGCCAATAAGAAGCCTGCCCATATGAAGCTGGCCAATAAGAAGCCTGCCCATGTGAAGCTGGCCAATAAGAAGCCTGCCCATATGAAGCTGGCCAATAAGAAGCCTGCCCATATGAAGCTGGCCAATAAGAAGCCTGCCCATATGAAGCTGGCCAATAAGAAGCCTGCCCATGTGAAGCTGGCCAATAAGAAGCCTGCCCATATGAAGCTGGCCAATAAGAAGCCTGCCCATATGAAGCTGGCCAATAAGAAGCCTGCCCATATGAAGCTGGCCAGTAAAAAGCTGGCATCATCTTTGTAGCTGTAGTGCTGGTAATAATTTTGATAAGATGATTTAATCATGATAACATGATCTGAAAATTTCCTTCTCAGATTTTTCTTCACTGCTACCGTCTGGCAGAAGGTACAGGAGCATCGGTGCTGTCACTGCACGGCTCTGCAACAGCTTTGTCCCACAAGCAGGCAGACTTCTAAACAACAGAGATTGATCTAAAGCCCCCACAACCACGACCCCTAGCATTTTAAATCTGTCTGCGTCCTTTATCTTATTTATACCTTCCACACTTTACTACCTCAGTGCAGTGGTTCATGTTTCATGTGCGATGTATGCTGTCTGCATATACGTCACAGCATGGTAAATGTCCATGCACCTTATTACCGATACCTACCTGTGAAATACCCATGCACCTTACACTCATTACCACTACTCAGAGCTGAGTCTTATTTATTATACTTAGTGTCTTGCACTTTGCACTTTCTGCAGTCTGTCCTGTACTGTATTGTTCTCGTTTTGTTCCATGTGGCTCCTCGTTCTGAAAACAACGTAATTTCATTTCACTGTGTGCTTGTACAGAGCTGTAATGACGATAAAAGCCACTTGACTAGACTAATGTGCAGAGCTACTGATAAAAGAGGCAACTGGATGTCTTGAGTCGCTACCATGCTGAGCAGCTTGGGTAGGAACGTGGAATGGGTGTAACGTGGCTCAAGAGCAATCCAACATCCCTCACCCAGAGAATGAGTGATTATCTATAGGTCTGAACTCCACCACCTTCGCTGTAGCAGCCATGGCTGTTTTTCTCGACTTTCTGATCAACCGGCTGAGCAGCTGGCTTTGCACACGCTGCCGTAGGAGACTTTAGCGGTGCTGCTGTAGCTCTTCCCGCATACGATGACTTCATCATCAAATATCGGTTTGGAATATCAGCCAGACTGAGAACGGCTTCTCTGTAGGGCCAGGCCGCTGACACTCGGTGATCAGATGCAAAGCAGACGCAATGCTTCAGTCTGCCTCCTAACGCAGAGACAGGGAGTAGGGGCACAACACCAGACTCCCAACAAATGAAAGGAAGCAGCACTGCAGGACTGTGTTGGTGATATAGCACCGGAGGTGGCTGATAACTAGCCAAACGCCGCTCATTAAGGGCGCTGTGCCTTTGCATATATGTCTTAACTGCGGTGAGTGTTGAGCCGCAGTCGATACGCCCGTGTCAATAGCAATATCCTGGCCACCTCCCTAACCCACCCAGGGGTCCTCCCGCTGTCCTTTAGGTGCCCTTTTCATGCTTGCACTCGCCTCCGCCGCACACGATAAAGACTTCATTCTCTCCTAACACAATTTAGGTCACAATTCAGTCAATTAAGCCAAAGGGCCTTCAGTCCAATATCACACTGGTCACTGGAAGTACAATACCAGTACGAGCCATGGGGGACACGGAGAGTGCCTTTCACAGAGCAGGGAGCTGGAGTAAACATGCCGGGCGAGTGGAGCCGTCAGCATTGATTACATTAGTAAAGGGGTAACTGTTTCCCAAACGCAGGCGGGTGATAAAACCACTTTAGCTGGTAGAGAAGTGTTCGCTGTGATGCTCACTCATCCAGAGCTTTCTGCTAAAACGCTTTTGGGAAACCCAGTTCTGAACATCAACGAACCACATGGAGCGCTTTCTCCCGATTACAGGTGAGGGGTGGTCCCTCAGAGTTCATACTACAGGATGCAGATCATACCCACCGCTGCATCTAGCGTGCAAACGGATTGGTGGGATTGTGGAGCTCGTTATTATCATCACCTTAAACACTTCAGGACCCGCTGCGGCTTTTGCCTGAGTACTTCGTGAATCTGTACTCTGTAGGACCAACCCCTGGAGTACTGCATAAAGAGTTCTGTACCCAACCGTTAGTAAGACTTACAGGCTACTTGGGTTAGCCAGAGTTAGCACCTGTAATGGTACTTGGTGTCAGGATCAGGAGTCCCGGAAGTGGAAAATTGGTACATCCCAAAAACAGGATTTTGGCCAGACGTCTTAAATTCCAGAGCATCCCTGAAACACTGGTTTGATAAGGTAAGGTCCCAAAAGATGAAACAGGCTTACAATGTAGGGCCAACATGTTTTGGACCACGAGATGTTAAAGACGGCATTAGCTTCGTGTTGAGGCAATGCTGTGCTATCTACTTCATGGATTTCACTGCACTTAACACTCTGATACCAATACCAACCCAAGTGGGTTGGACCCAGTGCCAATTTCTACACTGCTTATAAATGATTGGGTCCAAATCAGTGTCAGCAGATATGTACATGACGTACAGGAAGGGGAAGGCTGATGTTATGGTTAATATTACAATCATGATCCACATAAATAACTGCACATTAATCCAATCAATTACTTATTAACAGCTGAGTTTAAAAGTTTAAAGTCATAGAGGTCAGCCCCAGACGCTCCACAGATGACAAACAATGCAGGATCTGAGCCCTCGCGTTCTGCTAGCGGTTAAACACGCATGTCTTATAAGCTGCTTGACTTTCCCAAAATTCCACTGCAGTCCTAATGACCTACATTACTGGACGTCAGTCGTGCTGGAGCAGTTGACCGCAAACACGCGCTGCGCCTTACTGTAGGATGCGAGAGCATAGTGTGACGAATTGTGATGGGTCTGTGTATGGGGGTGAAACGTGTGGAGGCGGAGATGTTCGATTATAGGAAAAAGGCTGACACTGGAGGACCTGAGGCTGTAGACCTATCCCATAAGCCTCGGCGGCGCTCTGGGGGCCTCTCGCTTTCCTGAGCCGAGAGGATCAAGAGATTAAAGCGCCTCGGTGGGGAGTCAGATTAAACAGGGCAGATATTCTCTCGCTCTCTCTCGCTCTCTCTCTCGCTCTCTCTCTCTCATCCACACAAACATGCATGCAAACAGCTTCGGTAATAAACACATCAAGGAAAATTATCTCGGTGAGTCAACGGGAAATCCATCATGTACCGTCGGAATGAACACAGTTGAACGAAAACTGAGAACAGTAAGGATGCATGGCTAACTTGCCCTGGCCAACCTGCCCTGGCCAACCTGCCCCGGCCAACCTGCCCCGGCCAACCTGCCCCGGCCAACCTGCCCCGGCCAACCTGCCCCGGCCAACCTGCCCCGGCTATCCTGCCCCGGCTATCCTGCCCCGGCTAACCTGCCCCGGCTATCCTGCCCCGGCTAACCTGCCCCGGCTAACCTGCCCCGGCTAACCTGCCCCTGCTAACCTGCCCCGGCTAACCTGCCCCGGCTAACTTGCCCTGGCCAACCAGCCCTGGCTTACCTGCTTTGGCTAACCTGCCTTGGCTAACCTGCCCTGGCTAACCTGCCCTGGCTAACCTGCCCTGGCTAACCTGCCCTGGCTAACTTCCTAATCCGAGTTCTTTCATATAAGCATCTCCTGATTGAGTATTCTGGACGTGTGGAGCATGACAACAAACCGCTCACCTCCGTGCTGACCACGGTGCCACCACACCTTTGTTGGTCGTCTCCACAAAGTAAATATCGAGACTGGTCACTGAAGATGAGTCGCGGCTATCCTGAGTCACGCCATGACAGTCTGGCACATATGTTGATGACGCTGACATGGTGTTAAGTGCGGTTGCGTTAGCGGTCTGCGTGCATGTAGTCCATCAACGTCCAGTCGTCAAACCTACCCACCAAGTTTCATTCCTGTTGGTTGATAACGTCTGGGTGCAGCTATCTGTGCAGCTATTCTGTTGATGAAGCTGCTGTAGGTCTGAAGTGTATGCTGAGAGGGTAGAACGTGCTATGGCTCCAAATGTTCCAGAAGATGGCCACCTGCATTTTCTAACCATACTAACAGGCTGGCCGTCCGAAGTGATGAATTCAAATATGCTCTCTAATGCTTTTGGCCGTGGTGCTACCTTAAGTTAATTTCTCTACTTCTAAAAGTGTCCTCTAGCAAGTGTTGCTTCGCTGCAGCCTCAGTCACCTATGCAAATTTATGGTGAGGGTTTATTTCTTAGGTGCTCTATCAAACTGGGAGAGTTAAACTCCAAGCTATGTCACTACTACCTCGTGAAACGCTTGCAGTGCAGTATCCTTATGCGGCCAACTGCACCATCATTTAAGGTGGAACAATAAGAAGCTGATAATAAAGAAGGCACGCTCGGGTCGTCGGGGTTCCTGTACTAATCTTGGCCAACGGTTAGTACAATCATAAACAACAGAGTCATATTAATGAACCATTAATAACTATGCATGACTCACTCCGCTCCATAACCAGTTACCCTCTACGTTCGAGGTAGCACTTCATGGACTACTTAAATAAGCAGCTAATTTTTCTTGGCTATAAATAAAATGTGCTTTTTCATGAGCCCAGTTGCATTTTCATGAGCTACACTGCAACTCTGGCTTTAATGAATGGCTCTAGTGAATTTTGCGGGTCCATTTAGACCCCGTAGAGTAAACGTCCGGTACATAAAGGAAAAGTGCTGGTTAAACAATCAGCTTATCAGCCTGCAGATAAAACAGGAATCAGATATAGAGATAAGTCATGGTCGGTGCACCTCTGGAATTCAGCTGGGGATGAATACAAACACGCAAAATAATCATCCGTGACGGAATAAACACAGAGATCCGTGTTGCACAGCCGCAGATGGACCAGTGGTCATTATGTCCAATGCTAAGCGTCAGTGGAGCACTGGAACTGTGTTCTTTGGAGTGATGGCGCTCCATCCAGCACCTTTTGGATGAGTTAGCGTGATCCAGAAGCGACCATCAAACATCAGTACCTGACCTCACTACTGCTTTTGTGGCTTAATGCAATCAAATCTTCGCAGCCATGTTCCAACACGTAGCGTAAAGCCTTCACTGCAGTACAGGGGGAACAAACTCACCACTACGACCCTTCATTTCTGGAGACATGCAGTAGAGGCACTGCGTGTAGACTTTCTAAAGACCTCCAAAAAACGAGTCCCCAGTTCCTTACGATGTTCACCTGCTTGACTATACTCTTTTCCCGGGATTCGTTAGCTGTAACGTCATTGAGGGACAGCTAATGAGGGAAAAAGCAGCATGGAAAATCTCCCTAGAGAAGCCTTGAGAGGAACCAAGACCCAGCACTGATAACAGTAATAACGAATAAAGAAGCCTAATGAGCCTCATTATTAGACAGGCCCATCCAGAACAACCAACACCACCAATGAGTGATGTTAGAAGTCAGAGGTTTTTTATAAAGACTGAGAACGAGTCCAGTGAGTTCGTCATGGCCAAGAAGACATGGTGATCTGAAGACAAGCCAAGAAAGCAGACAAGATGCCCCAAAACCACCCCGGAAATAACCACAACCACAGGGAAGAGGTTCAAACACGAGCAGGGGGATGTTCCACAACGCACAATCACCAGTTAGCCAGATAACTGAAGCCTAAGCATGAGGACGGTCCAATCAGAATGTCCCTCAGCTCTCTTCCTACTGGACAAGCTTGACTTTGGGTTAACTGGTTAAAAGGCTAGACTGAAAAACCATGCTTCATGGAATAACCCCCAGCACTAGCCCAGAACTACACACTGCAATACACACTGACTGTGTCCTGACACCGAACGAATTACCACCCATCTCTACTCACTGATGAACATCCATAAGTCATGTGTTAATATGCAAACACAAGAAGAACCTTACAGGACAGACACCAGTAACCCAATAAACCCAAACCTAACAGAACCAACGATTATCACACTGAGCTGAGCCTCTCTGCAAAACACAGCACATCTACACACTTACTGTAACAGTAGCAGACAGTGACGTGTAAACCGTAGATGGTTCTGGTAAACACCAGAGAGAATACGAGATTCGGACCTGAGAGATTTCTGCTGATGGTGAATAAAACCGGAACACCAGCACCGCACATCGGAATCAGGTTTGGTTCCTGTCTTCTCACGGCACTCCAGCCATCGTATGGCTCTGTTAACCACCACCAGCAGCACCTGATATCACTTACCGAAGAATGAACGGGTTAAACCAGGTGCTGTAAGTTCTGGACCTCCTCGAGGAGGGATCTGGAAACGGTTAAGCCATCACACTCGCTGGATATGGTGTTTCTCTGTGTGTGTTCTATAGGAGCTGTTTTATTGTCTCATAAATACTTACTGTCCAGATAAATGGCTAGAACCTCTGCGGAGAACCGTACCTAAAGAACACATGTACGTAGAGACACTCAGACGAGAGTGCTAATCGCACACATGGCAGATCCGGTAACGAGCTACAATCAGCTCTCCTAATCCTGCTTTCAGATATGCTGATGAAATGCATCACCTACATCATGCCAACTGCGGCCTACACACAGGAAGAGACAGAGAGAGGGAGAGAGGGAGGGAGAGAGGGAGAGTGAGAGAAGGAGAGCGAGAGAGAAGGGGAGAGAGAGAGAAGGAAAGGGGGGAAGAGAGGAAGGGGAGAGAGAGAGAGAGAGAGAGAGAGAGAGAGAGAGAGAGAGAGAGAGAGAGAGAGAGAGAGAGAGAAGGAAAGGGGGGAAGAGAGGAAGGGGAGAGAGAGAGAGAGAGAGAGAGAGAGAGAGAGAGAGAGAGAGAGAGAGAGAGAGAGAGAAAGAAAGAAAGAAAGAAAGAAAGAAAGAAAGAAAGAAAGAAAAAGAGAGAGAATGAAAGAAAGAAAGAAAGAAAGAAAGAAAGAAAGAAAGAAAGAGAGAGAGAGAGAGAGAGAGAGAAAAGGAGAGGGTGGAAGAGAGGAAGGGGGATAAGAGGGGGAGAGAAAGAGAGAGAGAGAGAGAGAGAGAGAGAGAGAGAGAGAGAGAGAGAGAGAGAGAGAGAGAGAGAGTAGAGAGTAGAGAGAGAGAGAGAGTAGAGAGTGAGAAAGAAAGAGAGAAAAGAAGAAAGGAAAGAAAGAAAGAAAGAAAGAAAGAGATAGAGATAGAGAGAGATAGAGAGAGAGAGAGAGAGAGAGAGAGAGAGAGAGAGAGAGAGAAAAGGAGAGGGTGGAAGAGAGGAAGGGGGATAAGAGGGGGAGAGAGAGAGAGAGACAGAGAGAGAGAGAGAGAGAGAAGGAAAGGGAGAGAGAGAGAAGGAGAGGGGTGGAAGAGAGGAAGAGGGAAGAGAGGGATAGAGAGAGAGAAAAGAGAGCAAGGGAGAGGTAAGGATAGAGGAAGAAAAGGAGAGAGTGCAAAAGAAGAAAAGCAAGAGATATGAAAGAGAAAGACAGGAAATCGAAAAAAGAATGACAGAAAGGGAACAAGAAAAAGACAGGGAGAGAGATAGAGAGTGAGCGAGAGAGTGAGAGATAGAGTAAGAGATTAAGTGAGCGAGAGAGTGAGAGAGTGAATAAGAAAGACAGAAAGAAAAAGGGACAAACAGAAGAAAAGGGGGTGGGGGAGAGAAAGAGAGCGGGAGAAAGTTGGACCCCACACAGATACCACTTCCAGGTGAAGGCAAGTCTAACACACCCCTCTTCACCACAGTGGCCAAAAGGAGACCAGTGCATTTACAGCCGGGGATTATCCCATCTGTAGAGTGCCAGGATAGGGACAATCAGGAATACCGCACGAACCCACCGATACCGCCATTCCATGCCCATATCCCAGCCCACACGGGCTCACAGGCCAGACCACAATGAACACAACACGAACGAGTGTCCAGACATGCAGCACTACCTGACCGGTCAGCTCCATATACCGTCACTGTGATGGGCTACTGTTTCTACACGTACCAGGGAAGCAGGGAACGCAGATCTCCATCACCGAGGCGAGGTTTGGATCCTGATATGGCACAGTGAGAGCTTGCGCTCTGAACACCCACAGCCAGATGCCAAACCGCAGCTTTGCATCGACTGTAACGCGGTGGGGTTATCGCGCATGCTCAATACCGCGATATACCGTACTATCGGAAACCGGCACATACCTACATCATCACACCGTGCAAAAACCATCACACCAGCAAACCAAGCCCAGCACCGTGTGCGTGTGTGCGTGCGCGCGCGCGCCTGCACATGGCCACCCTCACACACTGACACACATTACGCGGCCAAAGAACGAATGAGCTCGTGTCATTTAACGGCCTCTAGTAAAACACACACACACACACAGTATATACACACTTCCCGTGGGTGTCACACAACACTGTGCACACACATGCGGTCGCGCGCGCTCACGCATGCCTGCACCACAACACACACCTTCATGTGTTCGACCGCTACCTCCGCACACTGACCGCACGACAGCCCGACAGTACCTGCCTACGTGCACGCGCGCGCGCGCAAACACACACCTTCTGCACACAGATGTGCGCGACCACCTCAAGTCTCGCGACCAGCGGCTGTTCAGACAGCTCCGAGAAGTGAAAGCAATGCTAAACCATCCATCCATCCATGTTTGTATCCCCTCCGTGCATCCATCGCTCCATCTCTCCTCCCCCAGTAAGCAGGCTAATCTGATCGCCGAGGGTCGGTCGATACTCACGGGGCTTTTATCAGCCTGGCTCGAGACTCCATGGCCGCCGCCGCTCGCTAATGGCTTCATAATGGAGGCGCAGGAACGGGGTGGAATTTTAGCATCCTGCTAAAAAACGCAAGAAAGGCTTTAGAAAAAGGGAAAGAGAGAGAGAGAGCCTCTTCCTGTCTTCTATCCCTCCGCTGAGAGTCTTCCTATCTCTCTCTGTCTCTCTCCCTCTCTCTCTCTCCACAGCGGAGATGCTCCGGCTCTCAGGCTCCGAGGCTCAAGGCGCTCTCTCCCTCTTCCAGCGCATCCATCCTTCCGCCAGAAGACAGGAAATGAAAGAGAAGATGGAAAGCGATGAGTGGAGAAAGAAAAAAAAGATAGCTAGAAAAGAAGAGATGTGAGGAAGGGTTGAAAAATCCGTCCGCGGCGTTGGAGGTAATTAGGTAAATCTCGTCCACCAATCAGAGAGCAGCATGGTGGGAAAGCGGGAGGGGGAGGGGGAGGGGGAGAGGAGGAGGAGGACGGGGGAAAAAAAACAAAAAAAAAATATTGGCTGACGCGGCTTTTACTTCAGCAACTCACGTGATACTCACTCATTCGCGCTCTGTCTCCTCTCGCCTCCGGCTTTTCATTAACCCCGCCTTTGTACGTTGCCTGGCACGCCTAATCTGTACTTGCGCGCTCATCCCCCTCTTCAGAGTAGCGCATGCAGGACGCGCGCGTGCGCGCGGGGGTGCACTTGCACGCTGGCGAGGCTTAACGCAACGCAAAACGTTACATTAGGAAGGAGGATGAGGCGCGAGATAATAGCGAGCAAAAAGTTATGCTCTACATTGTTAAACACGCTCGTGCTTCATTTGAGTGCTATTGGCGCGAGCTAGTATTAACGGCGCATTTGCGCACACGCGGTGCGCAAGGCATGCATGATAATATATGCATGTATGCCATGCACACATGCATATGTGTATGTACACACGCACGCGGGCCTGTGTATATACGTGTGCCTTTGATAAGGACCCCCCCACCCACCCCCTCTCTTTCTCCGGCCCTCACTCACTCCTTCTCTCCCTCCCTCACCGGGTGATGCTTCAAGAGTCGCCGCTGGAGCCTACTATTCTGCGTGCGTGCGCGCGCACGGACAGGGGGTTGAGGGAGGAGAGCGGATGCACGATGAGGAGAAAATGCGAGAGTGAGAGAAAAGGAGAGAGAAGAGAAACGAAGGGAGGGATAGACAGTGATTTGAAGGCAGGGATAGAGAGGAAGAGAGAGAGATGGGGGGAAAAAGGAACTGAGAAGCGGATGGAGAGGGATGGAGAGGGAGAATTTGAGAAGAGAGCAAAAGAAAGCGCGAGAGAGAGGAAGAGAAGTGAAGGATGAGCGCGGTTAGCCCTGTGAGAGTAATGTCATTATCACGCTCCCTGCCGCACACCACCAGGGCTGCAGGCAGTTGGCATGGCAACCACGGAGGAGAGCCATTTCCTGGTCGGATTGGAGGGAGGGTGTGAGAGCAAGCGAGAGATAGAGAGAGAAGGACAGACAGAAAGAGAGAGAGAGCCAGCACGATAGAAGGGGGGAAAAAAAGAGCCTGCTGGAAGACGGCTAGGGACAACAGAAGCAGCTCCGTCACTGCTGCACGAAATATAATGGTTGCCATGACAACACTGCCAATCCACCTCCCAAAACACTATACGTAAGAGACGCATCCAGATGCCCGTCGCCACGCCGATGGCCCGGCCCGCCCACGCGTGACCCTCATGTGACGGCAGCGACTGGCCTAAAACAACACAAGCACACCGTGCACCATTCTGGCCATCCACCCAGACAAACAGACCAGCCTGACTTATCCAGTCATTGGTGCTTCGGTTACACCCCCCCCCAACCCTCTGCACCCTCCGCTCACTCACTTCCTCACACAAGCGTGTGCTAAAGTGCACAGGCTCCCTTGAGAGGCTCTTATTCTCAGATTGTGGTGGTGGTGGTGGGGTTTGTTAGGGGGGTAGAGAGAGAGAAGAAGCCTGGAGATCTAGCCTTGCCCCCGGCCTGACACCCAATATGGTAATAACCAGCTTTTAAATAACAAAGGAACAATAGGAGCCAAAAGGCAAGGCGAACAATGGCCAGCGCCCCGTCCGAATGACTTACCCAGCGAGCCGCTATCTAAATACTCTCCCATAAAAGAGAGGGAGTCCAATCACTGTGCGTTTCACAGGCCGCGGTATATTAACCATAACAAGGCTGCCAAAGCGAGATATGAGCAGCATATATATCACTGCAGGGTGAACGTTACAGTGAGCAGGGCAAAAATTGACAGAGCGAGCTGCACTAATGGACACGCAGACCATAAACAGAAGGCGATATGATGCTTATATATATATTTATATAATGACTGTACAAGTAAGCATATTCTGAAAAATGGAGGTGCAGGTGGAAGGCTATACCCAGGCTTATTTATGGCCTGCTATAACAGAAGCATTAGCAGAGTACAACAGGAACGCGACTGTCCGTCTGTAAGTGCCTTGCTAATGAGCGCCTGTCGTACAGAAATAGAGCTTGTGTATGTATTGGCTGCGTTTGCTGGAGCGCTATGCGTTTGCAGATATAGGTAGCCATTAAATGGAACGTTTTTGGCACGCTGCCAGCAGCGCGCCGGGACCACGCTGCTCCTACTACTCGATGACAT
>JAMWET010003674.1:117500-122500 GCA_024036415.1 Prochilodus magdalenae | reverse complement strand
ACACAAGAAACCAGCAGCAGGAAGGATTAACCCAGACTGAAATCCATCCAGATCATTCACTCCTCACTCATCTCCTCCAACTGAGGTCAGTGTTCACCATAACATCATGACACACCAGGTCCAGCCTACGACTGGGTGTGGTTATCTGTATTTCGGAACAGCAGAACTGTAAACTGCGCTACTGGTTAGCCTTTTCCCCCAGTTCTGTCTTGACAGGTTCCCACCCGCTCGCTAGATATACCCCAACACAAGCCGGGAGGGTGAGAACTGGCACGACGCCACATCGTTATTCAACAAAACTTGGGGGAACGCCCACTGACAACCCTGTTACATCACCCAATGAATCTCCTGCTCAGGAGAGCCATCCTGGCCAAGCTGACTACGCTCTCCTGGGCTCCTGGCTCCCTAGGGATCGAGCTCATGGTCTCCTGGACTGGGTTCCATGGTTTCATGTCTTTCTGCTAGTTGCAGCTAGGCTTTCACTAAATAGAGAGTTGCACCACAAACCCTAAGCCTGGCTTTACAGGGAGACATTTCAATGCAACTTCAGTTGCTTGAAACCTACAGGACACTAAAGTGCTCATGTTGCAAAATGCAAACAGTCCTTCAGCTCACAAGAACCTCAACCGCAACCGCTGAAAGTGTCTGGCTGTTTCAGGAAACTACCTATGAAGCTACACTGATAATGTATTACAAGGTGATTTCTTAAAAGTCAATTCCCAAATATGGTTCTTGGGATTTGGGATGAAGGGCAGTGTTACAGAAGGCCATGTCCATAGCTCCTTCAATGCATTTCTGTCCTTCTGTCCCGCAAATGGCATTTTAGCTCACTGATAACGTAGCTCCTCCTTTCAGGGTGAGGATACTCTTCACTGTTGTCATGTAGACAGGGAGGTTTCAGGCTGGTAATGTCAAAGGGGCTCCAATCTCTCCTTTGTTTATATGAGGCCGATTTGTGCGATGGCGGATGATGACGTAACTGTGCTAGCGTTAACATCGTTAACAGGACACGTTACATGCTCATACACGAAATATCCGGTTACTCTTACACTATACTGAAGAACAGAGGCTCCACAGAGGTCACCGCTTTATCCAGCTCCCCCATCACACAGGGGCTGCGTCCCCAACCGCACACTACAGCAACTACATAGTGTGTAGTGCAGCACAGTGAAAAAGCATAACCGGTGTAGCATGCGAAGTATACAAGCCTGTGTTTTGGGATGCAGCCAGGTTTCTGGTTGGCCATCATGGCTTTATGGTTGGGGTTGTATCACTGCAGGTGGTTTGGCTGCTCTTGACAGCGCATGCAATCTTTGTGGAACATATAATGAAGATGTATTAGTATATAAAGGTAGTGATATGTAGTGTAAATTTCATTTTGAGGGCTTTATGATATGAACGACACCGTGGAATAAACAATATAAGCTTCGCATATGAAGAACAATATGGGCTGTGTGAACCAAGCCTATCATCCTACAGGCATCGACAGGAACAGAAATAGGAATCTTCCTCCTGATCGTCCATCGTAAAGCACAATTACCCAGCGACTAACACTACCAAACCATCAACTGAACCTGCCTGTTCAGAGTAAACCGGCTAAAACCTCTGCCCCATGTTCTCATCTGCATGCGGCAGCCTTGTAAACAATCCTCTCCGCATAATTAATGAGCATGCAGAAGCATGAGGAGCTAGATGACGTCCTGGACAAGTGGCATGGTGGGCATAACAACACTCCCGATGCCAGAGAGCAGCTGCAGTAAACGGCCTATAAGCAGAGAGGCCGAGGAAGTGAATGCCAGTAACTGAGCCTATACAGCCATCGCCTGCTGGGGGCTTATTAATTTGGGAGAGTTTCCTAAAGCCCTGCATATGCTGCAAATTACACAGCGCCCTCAAGCAGCGCGCATGCAGGACGCTGTGTTCAAGTCTGTGCTGGAGAGCTGCATCCATAGCATGATGCTACGGGGCACCATGACTGTATAGGATTCGGCTTCTCATGCAGCCCATCCCATTAAGAGAGAGCCTCCTGGCCAGAGCAGGACCTATTAAACATAATGACCAAAACCACACGTATTCCCATATACTGGAGAGAGCTGCATACCTTTCTCAACTAGATGTAGACGAGGAACAAAGTCCAGCCATGCGCTCACAACAACATTAACATTACACTCATCGTCATAGGTCATCTCAATTATGACTTATTATCTCAATTATGACTTAGCATCTCATAATTATGACTTATTATCTCAATAATGACTTAGCATCTCATAATTATGACTTAGCATCTCATAATTATGAATTAGCATCTCATAATTACGACTTATTATCTCAATAATGACTTAGCATCTCATAATTATGACATAGCATCTCATAATTATGAATTAGCATCTCATAATTATGACTTATTATCTCAATAATGACTTAGCATCTCAATTATGACTTCTCAATAATGACTTAGCATCTCATAATTATGACTTAGTATCTCAATAATGACTTAGCATCTCATAATTATGAATTAGCATCTCATAATTATGAATTAGCATCTCATAATTATGAATTAGCATCTCATAATAATGACTTAGCATCTCAGAATTACAGTGAGTCCAAGAAGTATTTGATCCCTTGCTGATTTTCTTCGTTGGCCCACTAATAAAGACATGATCATTCTATACTTTTAATGGTAGATGTATTCTTACATGGAGAGACAGAATATTAAAAAGAAAATCCAGAAAATAAATCTAAGGAATATATATTAATTGATTTGTATTTCATGGAGTGAAATAAGTATTTGATCCCTCTTGCCAAACACACTCAATACTTAGTGGCAAAGCCTTTGTTTGCAAGCACAGCGGTGAGACGTTTGTTGTAGTTAACCACAAGTTTAGCACACACACCAGGGGGAATTTTGGCCCACTCTTCTTTGCAGATCCTCTCTAAATCATGAAGGTTGGTGGGCTGTCGCTTGGCAACTCTGACCTTCAGCTCCCTCCATAGATTTTCGATCGGATTGAGGTCTGGCGACTGGCTGGGCCACTCCATGACCTTAATGTGATTCTTCTTGAGCCAATCCTTTGTTGCCTTTGCTGTATGTTTAGGGTCGTTATCATGTTGGAAGACCCAACCACGGCCCATTTTCAGATCCCTGGCAGAGGGGAGGAGGTTGTCCCTCAGGATTTTGCGCAACATGGCTCCATCCATCTTCCCAGTGATGCGGTGAAGTAGCCCTGTACCCTTGGCAGAGAAACACCCCAAAACATTATGCTTCCACCTCCCATGCTTGACGGTGGGCACAGTGTTCTTGGGGTCATAGGCAGCATTTTTCTTCCTCCACACATGGCGGGTGGAGTTGAGGCCAAAAAGTTCAATTTTGGTCTCGTCTGACCACAAAACCTTCTCCACATAACTTGGTTCATCTGTCAAATGATCATTGCCATACTTGAGGCGCGCCTCCACATGTGCTCTCTTCAGCAGGGGTACCTTTCGGGCACTGCAGGATGTGAATCCATTGTTGCGCAAAAGTGTTGCCAATTGTTTCCTTGCAAAAACTGTGGTCCCAGCTGCCTTCAGGTCATTTGCTAACTCCCTGCCGAGTGGTTGCAGGACGATTTCTGACCGTTCTCAGCATCATTGCCACCCCACGAGGCGAAATCTTCTTTGGAGCACCGGGCCGAGGTCTGTTGATTGTCATGTTATACTCTTTAAACTTTCTGATAATTGCACCAATAGTTGTTACTTTCACATCCAACACCTTACTAATCTTTTTGTAGCCCATTCCAGCTTTGTGAAGGTCAACAATTCTGACTCTGAGGTCCTGTGACAGCTCTTTGGTTTTACCCATGTTGGAGACTTGAAATCTGTGTGATCTGTCTGATTCTGTGGACAGGTGTTTTTCACACAAGTGATTAGTGAGAACAGGTGGCTTCAGGTCAGGTAACAAGTTGATTGGGAGTGTCTAACTGGTCTGTAAAAGCCAGAACTGCTAATGAATACTAAGGGATCAAATACTTATTTCACTCCATGAAATACAAATCAATTAATATATATTCCTTAGATTTATTTTCTGGATTTTCTTTTTAATATTCTGTCTCTCCATGTAAGAATACATCTACCATTAAAAGTATAGAATGATCATGTCTTTATTAGTGGGCCAACGAAGAAAATCAGCAAGGGATCAAATACTTCTTGGACTCACTGTATGACTTAGCATCTCAATAATGATTTAGCATCTCAATAATGACTTAGCATCTCAATAATGACTTAGCATCTCAGAATTATAACTTAGCATCTCAGAATGACGACTTAGCATCTCATAATTATGACTTATTATCTCAACAATGACTTAGCATCTCATAATTATGACTTATTATCTCAATTATGAATTAGCATCTCATAATTATGACTTAGCATCTCACAATTATGACATAGCATCTCACAATTATGACTTGCTATCTTAATTGTTACTTAGCATCTCAATATGACTTAGCATCTTATAATTATGACTTAGCATCTCAGTTATGACTTAGCATCTCATAATTATGGCTTACTCTTATGGGTTTTATGTGGTGGAAATGGGCTTTCATGAATATTAAAGGTAAAGTACTTGGGGGAATTTGGAGACTTCTCTGATGGAAGCGTAACTGTAAGTAACGTATGAAATGACGTGTGTTATTAATGTTAATAAAAAGGTCCACAGTGCAGCTTTACTTAGCTCCTAACAGTGCAGCCAGCTAACGGTGTATATTACCCTATTCCAATATTACATTCTACAATATGGCTGGACCTTTCACCATAGGACCCCACAGGCCTTTTCATGACCACCTACAGGAGGTCACTGCAGCCCCATTTGTTTCTCTACCAGTGTGGACATCCTGTCTAAGTGCGCACATGCAGGAAGAGGATTTCCTCGCCGACCGAGGGAGCGGAGCGCCACTCCTTAAGGAAAGAGACAGAGGCGGAATGGACTCCAGCTCAACAATGGCTCTGGAGGGTTTGGCAGCTCC
>JAMWET010003674.1:75000-110000 GCA_024036415.1 Prochilodus magdalenae | reverse complement strand
AGTCAAAACAAGCATTTAATGCACCGTGTTCATTTTTCACCACCATACCCTTGTATTAAAAACCACGCTGTCCATCTTCACCTTTAATACAGCACCCATTCTTTCCAGGAGACCCACTTCCAGCTCCTCCGAGAACTCTGAAGCCACACCTCCAAGGTTCAGTCTTAGAAGC
Organism: Prochilodus magdalenae; assembly: GCA_024036415.1. Classification (NCBI taxonomy): domain Eukaryota; kingdom Metazoa; phylum Chordata; class Actinopteri; order Characiformes; family Prochilodontidae; genus Prochilodus; species Prochilodus magdalenae. The sequence continues at coordinate 109,828 of JAMWET010003674.1, read as the reverse complement.
TGGTTGCATGTTCTGCTTCCCATGATCCAGATAACCCCAAACACATTCAGTGGTGTTGACGTCCAGGTTGGTCAGTCCATTGTTCCGGGAACACCAGCAGCTTCTATGTTGGATGGGTCTGGATTCTCCCTTGCTCAGTGAGAAGCTTCTGGAACTGCTAACACATCCTTTAGCCCTCCATAGTGCTGAGGTGTCTACTCACAGTGGAAGGAGGATGGAGAGAGGCACCTGTGAATGTTCTCTGGGAAGCGGGAGTGGAGCTTGAGGTTCTCCTCTCTTTCTAAGACATCCTCATCCACCAGGTGATGTTATTGAGCTCCAGCTTTTGGAAATATGAAGTAAATGCCATTTTGACTGTAAATTAAATAAACCAGTGGCGTTTTCTGACTTTTGCACAATGCTGTCCGCACACATGGAGTCACAACGGACAAAGTACGAAGCACAGACACATACAAGAGCGTTCCACAAATGGCGAGCCTGCCCCAAAGCCCAGCACCCCCACAAAAAACAGAAATGGGCACATACACTTTTACAAGCAAGACACTGAACTAATTATGCAACTAAATGGCCCAGAAAGCCTGACTCAAAACACTGTGACTACGCTGCCTGAGGGAGTCCATTTAGCTATTGAACAATTAACACTGATTGGCTGAGAGAGGAGAGACAGGGAGAGAGTGTAGCGGTGCCCATTTGAAGGCCAAAACAAGGCAGTATCTATGAGCCGGCTGTGTGGATGGAGCACATTCCACTCCACTGCCATTCGAAAAACACTGGGGGCTCAGACCGCCGCCCAACAGCAAACACATTCATTTCCAAGCCACCTCCATCCCAACGCCAAACTGTTATTTCACCATTTTAACAAAGTGAGGACCCACACTGGTCTTTAAAGCAATGGCCAAAATCTCAGTTTCCTGAGGTAAACAGAGGCAATGACGTGTCCCTGACTCTGTGCGACACACTGTTATCTAGAAAACTGGACAAAACAGCAAACAAAATCCAGGATTCTGGTTCGGAGTCATGCGATGTGCTGACGCTGGTGTTACTAGATAACTATGTGACGCCATGTCTGCTAGCGATAACCGTCTAACCTGGTCTAAGGCAAGTGTATCATGTAGGGACCAATAGCTGGTGTAAATGAATGTCCAAGTTAGCTGCCAGTGAATGTAGCTGTTGATTAGCTGATGCCATCGCATGTGCTTTCCGCGCCAACTGTGACAGAATACTGTGACTCGTCTTGGGCAGCTAGTTAGCTGGGAAGTTCGACCAAAGTAGCCATGTTCCTTCACGCTATGGAGCGGTAACAGTACAGGACAGGACTGAGCCAATGATTTCAGAACCAGGAATTAACCATGAAGCCTACAAACCACACAGGTGAGACCAATTCTCTAGTCCCTCTGCAACTATGCTCCCTCTGCAACTACAGTCCCTCTGCAACTATGCTCCCCTCTACAGTCCCTCTGCAACTATGGTCCCTCTGCAACTACGGTCCCTCTGCAACTACGCTCCCTCTGCAACTACGGTCCCTCTGCAACTACGCTCCCTCTACAGTCCCTCTGCAACTATGGTCCCTCTGCAACTATTGGTCCCTCTGCAACTACGCTCCCTCTACAACTACGATTCCTCTGCAACTACGCTCCCTCTGCAACTACGCTCCCTCTGCAACAATAGCCTCTCTGCAACTATAGTCCCTCTGCAACTACGCTCCCTCTGCAACTACGGCCCCTCTGCAACTACGCTTCCTCTGCAACTACGCCCCCTCTGCAACTACGGTCCCTCTGCAACTACGGTCCCTCTGCAACTACGGTCCCTCTGCAACTACAGTCCCTCTGCAACTACAGTCCCTCTGCAACTACGCTCCCTCTGCAACTACGGTCTCTCTGCAACTACGGTCTCTCTGCAACTATTGGTCCCTCTGCAACTACGATTCCTCTCCGCAACTACAGTCCTCTGCAACTACAGTCCCTCTGCAACTATTGGTCCCTCTGCAACTACGCCCCCTTTGCAACTATTGGTCCCTCTGCAACTACGGCCCTTCTGCAACTACGCTCCCTCTGCAACTACGCTCCCTCTGCAACTACGCTCCCTCTGCAACTACGCTCCCTCTGCAACTACGGCCCCTCTGCAACTACACTACCTTAAGAACTGTGTTTCAATACCCAGCCCTACATCTCACAGCCTCTCCTAGTAAAGCCAACCCAACTCCAGCACTGCTCCAGCCGAATCTGTGCCAGGTGCTGTTTGGTGCCTTATGGCTTTTTCACCGTTTCCACCAGACTAAGACTCATGGTCTCTCTATGAAGTTCTCACTCTTGGCCATATGTCAGAACTCCACGCCCGTCAGCCCAGCATCCGGCCCTCTAAAGTCGCTCCCACCAGTCGCAGAAGGGGCTACTCTGCAGGGCATATTCAAAGTGGTCTGTGCATGATCTTTGTTTGGGAACATGCAACCACGTCTCCACTCTCTTCCCACACACAGCTTCAACAACTGGGAGCGGTTCAGGACAAAAACGTGTGGGGTCGTGGGAAAGTTTTGTCGTCTCTCTCGCTAACTCTGGCCCAAGGCTAAAGGAATATGAAGCGAAGCGTTTTCCTGTGCATGGGAGCGAATTATTCCCAAACAAGTGCGGGAACGCTGGCGGTTTTCCTATGGGAATGAGAAGAATTCAAGGAACGGAGGAGTGCAGAATTGGAGGGGGGGGAGAGTGAAAAAACGAGGAATGTGCCTACGTGAGTTCTCATTTCAGATGTGCATACCGACACAGTGGGGGAAAAGGGTGGGGGTGTGGGGGGAGAAGAAAAAAAAAAAAAAAAAACGCAGTCTATAAGCAAAACACAAACATGGAAAGATGATTACGCCGGCACTTTCCGGCAGCAACAGCCCACTGAACCAAACGGGAACCCAGGAGGGCGATCCAACCCTGTATATAACACTGAGCTTTAAACAGGGCTGGCACAATAACACACGTACCTGCAGTGGGATCAGCGCCTCCTCTACACAGTGTTTACATTAAGGATGCAAAAATGATTTATTATTTATTATTTTTTTGCAGCTGATTAATATAATACTCACTCACAAACAGCTGCACCCAGAAGGAATCAGCCGACAGGACAGTGTGTGCACAGGTTAGCCAGCGCTTCACTGAGGTGGTCTAATTCAAGGCACAAAGTGCATACCCCGCCCTGGGCCCGGGATGGAGCCCAGTATGGTGGGACACTGTTTGCAGCTGCCCTGGGAATACATGCTGTCTCGAACCGCAGCAGTGCAACACTCCCTGCTGTGAGATGGAATGGCAGGAGCCCCAGCTGACCAAATTGTATTGTGGCATCACCAGGTAGCATTATCAGGAGTCCATTTTGTGTTGTATGGAGGAGTAGCAGCTTAGGTGGGGCCGTTCTCTGGTTCACTAGGTTAGGGGAGGCACGGTGGCACAGTGGGTTTCCATTTTCCTTCCACAGTCCAGAGACATGCGGTCAGGTGAACTGGACCCGAAGCTAAACTGCCTCCCTGGTGTGAGTGTGCGAGGGAGTCTGTATGTCGGCCTGCATGGCTGTCCTGTGATGGGCTGGCAGCCTGTCCGGGGTGTTTCCTGCCTTTCGCCAACGGAATGACGGGATAGGCTCCAGCACCTCCAGCAACCCGGAGGTTAAGCGGTTTAGGAGATGGGTGGGTGAGGTTAAAGAGCCTGAAGACGGGTGGAGTGGTGGGATTTCCAGCGGAGGAGCTGTTAGCGCTGGAGAGGCTGTTTCTGCTTACTGTTTGGCACTGTATCCGAACAAATACCTACCCAACGAACACTTAAATATCACGGGACCATTTTAGCATGAAGAGATTTTCATAACTGTGGTAGATATGAACAAAGATTCTTGATAAATGAGAAATAAATATTATAATAAAATAAAAATTGAAAAAGCATTAATGGTGCATGTGGCCGAGGCCTTAAAAGAAGCAGAAGCACACATGAAGCGCTCATGCGAAAACGTTCTCCCTCCACCTCTTATTAAACACCATCTTTCCCCTAAAGCCGTCTCTGCCTCCGCTCAGTCACACGCTGAGTTTGGAGCAGATGAGCGTGTAATGGAGCTTTGCTACCTATAGAGGATTAGCCTGCGTGGAGAAACGCGGCCGTGTGAAAATGAGGCTTCTGCCCACATTCCCTCTCTGTATTTCCCGCTCCGAGCTGGATCCCACTGATGCCGTGCACGCAGCACCGCACAAAGCACTAAATACACACATATGCCGCACAAAGCAGTGCAGAGCATCACACTTGGACGAGCTGCATGGAGCACAGTGGGGATTCAGAGCAGAAACTGCTGGCACAGACAGAGACTTTAGACAATGGCAATGGATACACACAACAACAACCACAGCACCTACAGAGAGCGAACACGGGAGCCGGCACAAAACAGAGGGGAAAGGTCAAGCGGGGAAAACAAACAGGGTCCGAAAAAACAAACTTCTGACAAGCGGCTATACGGCGAGCACTCGGTCACACGGCACGCGGCAAATCCCAGCACATATACGGGCTTAGCTACGGAGAACGATGGAGGTGAGGTACATCGGAGAAGACACAAATCCAAGACTGAAGGCTGCAAGCTTAGCCAAGGAAGTGCAGGAGACGAGACTAGCAACAACAGCTGCGGGACAAGAACAAGACTTCGGCATGCCAATATCGTGTCCATACACAGACAAGAAGTATCAATACCCTGAAATAATAAAACACCCGGCTCTAATTAAATAAGACTGGGTTAGGTGGTGATACGTGGACGGCAGTGGATACAGACGTGTCCGCAACAGCCCAATGGTTTACATTAGGTATATCGTTTGCAGTTCATAATCACAATATATACAGCAATACGCATCACCGCAATACTCAGCATCCCTCAAATTCATAACAACACCATACTCTGACTTCAATATGACCATAAAAGTAAAAAAAAAAAAAAAAATTCTATCTTTAAGGCTTAACGCTTACTCTGGACTGTCTAACTTCCCGATTTCAGAAACCACTTTACGGCTAACACCTACAGTTTCAATGTAAAATAAAAAACTATATACGTTATCTCAATACCACCAGCACAACACAAGACGTAGATGCACGTACCAAAGAGCCAGAGCTGCAGTTTTGTAAAGTACAGCCTGCATTAACAACAACACTTCAGTTTTAGGTGAACATGTTCAACCTGATAACACAGAACTGGATAAGCTATTCCAATCAGAGGCTCCAAACCTCCGTGTGCTGTGACACTACAATCGCAACTTACAGGTAAGACGGCAAACCACACTCAAGACACAAGCCTGACGCCAAATCGAGGGAACGCTCTGGGTTTCTTGGCCTGAACTTCCATTTATAATAAAAGATCACATCAAGGTAATCACACAATCGCAGAACCAGGAAAACTGCAATTAACTCTTCCACCAAATTAATCAGCCCTCGTAGCTCCATGCTGGTGCTGCAGGTGTTATTATAAAACCTGCTGCACTGTTTAAGGTGGACTGGGGGAAACCTGGCAGACAGGAAGCTGAAAAAACTACAGGTGGGGTCAACTGAGTCCCTATCCGAGAGGGTCATCAGCTTACTGGGGGAAGAAGTGATATGAAGTTGACTCTGTGCTGAATAACATTGGGTAGCTAGCTTAGCATAGCATAGCATAGCATATATAGCATGAATCGCTAAGTGCATGAATCGCTAAGTGCATGAATCGCTAACTGCTCAGCAGCTCAAGTTTGAATGTATGATTGTGAGCTGCCCTCACTAACAGGTGCAACTGATTCAGTGCTAATTAATGAACTAATTGACTAATTTACTAACTAATTTACTAAATTAACTAATTAAATTAGTGCTTATGGCCGTTTTCAGCTGTAGGAAGGTGACCACATGCTTTTCACATCTACTTATTGAGAGTTTTTCAGCCTTTTCTTTTTCTTTTTTTTTTTTTTAACGCCATATAATTTTTTTCTTGCAGCAAATTATGGAGAGTTATGGAACCTTGCTAAGCATTGGTATCAATAAGTAGTATCAGTATCAACATCGGTATTGATCAAGTCTAAATGATACCCATCCCTATTGACACCATAACCATTATTTAATGACTAAAATTAGTTTTAATATTCTATTTATCTGAATATTCTATCAGGAAAATCATCCGAAAGAAAATCTGGAATACTAATCAGAGATCATAGACAGATAATTCTCATTCCCATGCAGTAAATCCATCATTTCCATTAGACGTTCACGATAAACATGACCGGACCATCGTTAGGGAAGTTGGTCTGCTTGCAAGAACAGCGCTACAGATTACAGATGGTTCTGCAGATAGATGCCACAAGCTCGACCCAACATCCGTTATCTGGCCCAGCACTTCTCTACACGCGATCGATCCACTTCCAGATTGTTCCGTTTAGTCTTCTTTGTTAATTATTGCTGATGAACGAGGCTGAAACAGCCTATTCAAACAGCTGAGGAGGCAGGTTCCTAGTGGAAAATGATTTAGCTGCAGCTACACAGAGACTAAAGTCCAGAGAAGAGAATAACAGGCAAAGAGGTGAGGGCGAATACCATAATGGATAGCTACTAAGAGTAAACTGTGGTACAACCCAGACTAACACAGCTAAGAGATGCTCAGGTAGAGAGACCCCGAGTACCTCACTACCGAAACCAGCAAGTTAAACACAACAGCCTCAGCCAAGCAGCAACACAAACCACAGCAACGCAGCACAGCCACAACGGGAGGGTGAAGTTGTGTGAGAGCGAGAGGAAGGCGAAGGTGTGGGACTCACCGTGTGGTATCCGCGGGCTACCGGCGGCTTGCCTGCGGGGTACGGGTCCACCGTGTCGATGATGGTCTGCCGCTCGCCCTTCTGGTTGATCTTGCGGAACCTCCGGCGGGACTGCCTGTGTGACGCCTGGCGCTGGAAATACTCCTCATTCTCATCCATATAGTCCACCTGCCGACGAAAGAGAGAGATGAGTGATTCTCTACCTCTCTCGCTCCCTCCCTCCCTCTGTGTCTTTCCCCCCTCCCACCCCTTTCTCTCTTGCACTGCGTAAAAATAGCAGTGGGTGTGTGAGCCTGTCTGTACCACGTGTGAGAGAGAGTGTGTGTGTGTGTGTGTGTGTGTTGAGCCTCAAACGCCTCCGTCAAAGAGGAGAACAGAGAGAACTGTGGCGAAGGAGAGGAGGATGCTGTCTGTGTGCAGCAGGCACCGGCCTCTGCTGAAGAGTCCAGGTATAGTGGACATGCTGGGGTCATCAGACTGGCTGAGAAGAGCTTGTGTTAAGCTTATACTGCGTCACACGGTTTGAGCCACATATTAAACCACGTCACTGTACAGCGATCATATCATATCTGTCAACACCAATACATGAACACTGTGACACTAAAAGTACAATATGGATCTATAATAAAAGCTCTTAACAGCAGCAATAATTATCAGATTAGAATGATCAACCATTTACTCAGTGATGTACACTAGCAGACAGAAGTTTAGAGACGGCTCCTCATAGAAGGTTCTCCTCATGTTTATCTTAAAGCTTCACTGTAGAATAAAAGTGAAGACACCAAACTATAAACTAGCCCTCATGGAATTATACAGTCCACCTTAAAACCCTCCAGAGTGGAGCTGTACAGGAGGAGGAACCAGCTTCCTTACCCTGCAGTGGAGCTGATAGAACAAGGTTTATTACTAAGCAGGTTTGGAGCGATTCTATTGGTCGGTCCATCATGAATATTCACTAAACTGAAAGGAGAGCTAGAGCTTTTACACTGTGCAGAAAAAGATCAAAGTTTTTACACCACTAAATATATATTAGAGGTGGAGATATGGAGGAGTATCATACTGTGTACATCATTTGTGTATCAGAGTATTGGCTGGTTCAGACTCTCATCAGTTGGAGTTGTTAAGTATAAGTTGGAGTTGTATAGTATTATATATATACACACACACACACACACACACACACACACACACACACATACATATATATATATATATATATATATGTATATGTGTGTGTGTGTGTGTGTGTGTGTGTGTGTGTGTGTGTGTGTGTATTCATTTTTACTATGGGGAGCATCATTTCAAAACTAACCTGGCCATCAAATAGTGAACACAGTGTTCGATTCCAGCTATCATTTTATAAATCAGATCATCTAACTGGCAATAGATCAACTAAAACTAGAAAACCAGGAGCTAGCTACCATTAGCTTAGCCAGCGTGAAAGCAGCTCTGCTCACCACAGTGCTGTCTTAGTCAGTCAGAATCAACCAAGCTAAAATGTCAACCCTGACGGAGTGAAGTCGAGCTACTGGCACTGCAAGGAACAGGAAGGTGATACTAACCCTCTTCTGTGGCTTAGCTTAACCAGCTAACCTCAAGTTAGCTTGGCAAACGACCTATAGAACAAAAATGTGTTGAGGTGTTGTGGCTTTGGAATTTAGCTGTGACTTCTAAACACTGCGCTCAAAAGCTCACCAACATTGGTAACAACACTGCCCTACCTACAAAACTGCCTGGCACTAACTAACTAACTAAATAAACAAATAAACAAACAAACAAACAAACAAATAAATAAATAAATGATAATAATATAAATACACAAGCTTAGGTGACATCATAACATTTAACATTTACAGCATTTAGCTGACGCTCTTATCCAGAGCGACTTACAAGGTTAATCACATTACAGGTGGGCCAGTGTAGTGTTAGGAGTCTTGCCCAAGGACTCTTATTGGTGTAGCACAGCATAGTCACCCAGACTGGGATTCGAACCCCAGTCTCCCACATGACTCCTTGGTGGGTAGTGGTGTTATATGCTGAGCTACACCAACCACATCATAACACTTTTGGCCTCCATTGCTGCTTTCTTCTTGTATTGCCCATGGAAGAGTCAAATCACTCTGTATAGTCTTCTATAGCACATCCGGAAGACTTTGTACTGGGCTGACGTCAGGACTCTGTCGTGGCCGATTCATGTGTGAAGATGATTTCTTATGCTACTGGAACTGCTCATCTGAGCCCCGGGATAGCTGTCCTGTAACATGGCCGAAAAACTCTGGCTGATGGGATAACCTGTTCATTCAATCCGTACAGGTGGTCATCGAACTTCATTATTATTTTCCCACATAATGCTGCTGAGCCTCAACCTGACCAACTGAAGCCCCCCCGGAACATAACACTGCCTCCAGAGTCTTGTACAGTGGGCTATATGCATGAAGAGCGCATCACTTCAAGGGCTTCCCTTCCTACCCTGGCGCTCCCGTCGCTCTGGAACAGGGGCAATCTGAAGTCATTAGACCACATCACCTTCTTCCATTGCTCCCGAGTCCCGTCTTCATACTTGGCTAGGTGTATTTTGGTACTGTGAAAACTCGAACTGCGAACTGACGCCATCAGACGCTGTTTTTAAACCGACTGATGTGTCGAATGATCAATGAAGTTACAGTGGAGTAAAGTGGAGCATCATCAACACATGATTTAAGGTTTAGATGGAGGAGGTGCTAGCCGGGGTGACATTACACCGCGACAAGGGAACGTGATTAAGACAGTCAAGATATCACCTCATCTCTCATCTCTCCTTTCCTTTCTCTCTCTCTCTCACACACACACACACACACACACACACACACACACACACACACACACACACACACACACACACTCACTCTTCTCCCTCTCCACTTTGGTTGCAGCCTCACATTTCACACCCCCTCCGCTTTGGGATTACACATCAAATCTCTCGCTACCTTACCAACCGCTGCTATGGCAACTGCCGGCGAGCGCCGAGCGGTGGGAATATATTGGGGCTGTGCGAGCGAGAGCAAGTGCAGTGTCCATATCCTGCATCGCTTCGTAATTACAGGGCCACGCCAGCCGGTAATAACCACCAGCAACTCCTTCACCACCGCAGCTGATAGAAGCCATTGACTGTGATATCAGGCACACGGGGGAACACGCATGCACACCCACACGCATGTGCCTATTTATTATCCAGGCAACATAAATGCAAACGCATCACCAACGTGGGCCTCGTAGCTTTAACCGGACTCCGGGGATGTACTGCGGCCATGCACATTCCCTGGTGAAACTTCAGCAGCCGAATGCTGCTCTACAGTAGTATAGGAAATCAGATGTTCCCGGTTCTGTAGTTCATCAGTTAGGAAACGTTTGGTGTCTGAAAGTTGTCGATTCTGTGCTGGGGCTATGAGGATGTGGTAGCTTTCTGACCCGGTCATTCTTGAACTCTCACCTCCAGCGAAAGTGGCTAACAAGCTAGTGGGCTAATGCAGGTGCTATAATGGTCACCAAAGCAAATTCTATTTAAGAGCTGAGAAGTGGTACATCATTATCAGCGCCGTGACTAGCCATGCTGATTTGGTGAGCCTGAGGCTGAACATTCCCGATTTTTTCCTAATGCAGGTCGGAATTTTTAAATAGAGTTTATCAGACACAGCATTACATTGGTAGAACTTCAGAACCTTTTTCAAATACTGTAAACATCATTCAATACATGTCATTGTCATGATCATCTACCAACTGATAAACTACAAAACAGGAGCTGCGTTAGCATTAGCTTAGCTAGCATGACAACAGCTCTGGTCACCATAATGTTGTACCAGTCAGCCAGAATCAAATAAGCTCAAACTTCAATCCTGGTGGAGCTACAGTCACTAAGGGAACAGGAAGGTGATATTAACTAGGGCTGCCCTCTAGAAGTGGACGAGTCGAATCGTCAGTCGGAGACCCTTTAAGTCGACTGACAACAGTCACGAGTTTTGTTTTTGGTCCGTAAAACAGACTAAAGCTTACAAAAATGCACAAGAACTTCAGGAATTTAAAAAAACATTTTAATAATTATAGTAAATAATTATTATATATGTAAGTTCTAGCTGGGCTGTGCTTGCCAAAAAATGTAATCCATGGGACAACGTGCGCTGACGCTTCACCGTTAAAGGAAGCTGAAGCTGTGAAGCTGAGAAACCCGGGGGGGGCGACGTCTCAGAGAAAGTCTGGAGGAGCTTTTAAAGAAGACCGTCCGAACAAATGAAGCCTAACTCTGCTCGTCATTTAGTCAGACATCCAACACTGCTCCAAACGAGTGAGCCGACTTTCGGTTTAGACATAACGGCTGTTGGCGGTAAAGAAATAACGGACCGAAGACGTTTGTTTTATTATAACTTCATTACTTTAGATCCTAAATTACAGATATGTTTATTTATTCGTCTACAGCTGAGATTATCTTTATTTAAAGATAAGTATAGTCATTGAGTCTACCGTTTCAGGTCTACTATAAGCGCTAATGTTTAGCATGTATACGTGCTGCTGCCAGACGCTATAGCCTATCCTGTAATTAAATCAGACTCCAGTTCAGATCGATCATCATAAGCCCTGCCTCTTTTAGTTCAGAAATATGCTCCTGTGAATCTGCTGACTTTCTAAATGAGGAGGATCAGATTTGAACCGTGTGCAGACTGATTTACTGAATATTAGATAATGTAGAGGGAGTAAAAACCATGAACGAATAGTCGGCCAGGACGGGCGACTGACAAAATTCTGAGTCGGGTACAGCCCTAATCTTAACCCTCCTCTGTGGCTTGTGTATCTTGGTGAGCTGAGTTAGCTTAGCAAAGACCTATGGAACAGATATTTGACATGGTGTTACTCATTCGGCATTGAGCCGTAATTAAACACCGTGGTTGACCTTATAACCGTCATATCAGCTCACCAACACTGGTATCAACACTGACCCAACTACTAAACTGCCTGGCCAAAAAAAACGAAGCCGCACACGCTAACATTTCACCGAACCACCTTTACGGAGCAGACGGCCTCCTGCAACATGATGAGACTGATTTCCAGTCGTAGTTTATTTTCCACTTTAGCCAATTGTTAAATGGTGAGTTCATCAGACTCGCTGTTACACTGTCAAAACTTCATGAACACATCATTACACTACATACAGAAATATGCACGAAAGACTAATCATATTTATAACTGTGGGAATAAAAAAGAGAGCTCATTTTAATTCTAGCCTGAATTATTGACATTGATGTCGTATCTGTCTAGCTGTCCACCAAGCAACTCAACACAAGCACAACTAACTGGACCTAACTGTACTGTTAAAGCCTCTCAAGCCCCCATCTCCACAAAAAAATTAAAAACCATGTCTGAAGTTTAATTTATGTAGAATAATCACCATTTAAACCACAGTCATTATATAAGTCAGAATAATTAGATATTTCGATATTAGATAATTTCCCAAATTGCTCAGCAATACTATTTAACCTACTTCCTACTATTTATGTGTGCCTTCTGCACTCGCTTTCAGTTTCCCATCAAAAGTGAGAAACGTAAAGGTGAAATTAAGGGGAATATATTCTGGCTGAAGCTGAAGGTTTTAGCTATGTGATATGCTTTTACCCAACACTACTGACAAACTGGTGCGGTCTGGGTTAGGTGGGTAATGCATTAAGAACGCACAGTGCTCATCGGCTGGCGTATAAACAGCTGGTTCATACCTAATGCTGATGTGGACACGGCTCGATGCCCCTACCTCTTGCGCCACTGTGCCCTGGCGACCATGTACTTTGACCCCAGAGCTGGGGTGGTGCTATGCGTTACAGCACAGAGGAAACGAGAAACAAAAGAAACAAGGCTCTCCGGCCAATTAACGATTAGGGCGTTTACATCACCATTCAGAACGGTGCCTCCACGCCAGGCCGCTTCATTCGCAATTACGTCAGTCTTGGGTATGAACCAGTCTTGACTGTCCAGCACAAAACTAAAGGAGCAGACTTCAGGGATTCGTCTCCTGTCTAGAACAATTTGGAGAAATTAGATTTTCTTCATCGACAAATTGTTCCTTCATTGGAGAAGCACCGCTCCGTCAGGAGGCCACAGTGAACCAGCGTAAGACGGCACTGGCTAATGTCAGGTGATCTGAATGCTTGGAGGAAGTGAAGTGCCAGCAAGAGGTCAAATTAGCAAAGGTGATAAAGACACACATCAAGAAAAATCAGATATTACAAAGAAATGAAGAACATGCCTACATACAGTGACATTCCCAAATCTTCCCAGCTTCCCTAAACCGTATGGTGAAGCCTGGAAACAAGCAGTCAAGAACAATCTGGGCTGCACAGTTACACTCTGGTAACAACAGAACTCACCACGATCATTTCCGACGGCTCCAGGACGATGCACTCACATCCGCGACGCAAGCTTCCAGCAGATCGCTTCCCAAAACTAGGAGAGAAAGAAGAAGAGAGTGCGTTACCTGTGGACGCATTTACTGAGGAACGAAAGACTCGGACTACAAACCCGGGGAAGGAGCGCTCTCACACATACACACATGCTGCAGTGTTCCTGAGCTGGGCTGTAAGATTCCACTGGGAGGAGAACGATCCCAAGCCTGGAAAAGTTCACCGGCTGACATCACAGAGCTCATGAATGGAGCTCAGTGCCAGGCAGTGGGTGTGTGTGAGAGGCTTTACAGAAAAGGAATATGGAGGGAGCCCACAGATGGAAACACAGGGCGGGGTAAAAACACATGAACAGGCACCTCTAAGTCTGACACACAAGACTTAACCCGCATGAACTCTGGGCTCATTATTATTCAATTAATCATTAATTATTTATTAATCTGGAATAACCTCATAACAAGAACTTCTAGAAAGTGGGTTCAGATCTTACATACAGCTCAGCAGGAAGTCTTTCTAAGACGTGAACGTCTACGGCAGTCACTGAATTAAAGAGCTTTTGGTGGAGCATGGCTGCGCTTCAGCACCAGCCTTCATAAAGGACATCACCGGTATTCTCCCTGATGAAGGCTCACGCCCGAACGCGAAGGAAGATTTAGCGTCTGTGGATATATCCCGTTTCTCTGGCGTTTGAAACCCACACTAGAACTCTCCATATTCAGATGCTGTAACCAGCAATCCAGGAATTTTTTGTTATAACATTAGTTTTTGGTCTTAAGATTTTTTTTCTGGAAATTCTGAGTAGGTTATTAGAAAATAATATTTATACTGATGAAGATATGTGTATTTACAGCTTCTAGCATCCTCTAGCCTATACGTACCCCCATAGGATGAGCACATTATATAATATATTAGTTGTATATTATTGCAATTACTGAACTTCTGTAGGGCATGTACAGTCATATGCAAAGGTTTGAACTCAGCCAGTTAAAAAAAGGGTTGAACTTATAAGCAAAAATAATTATCACAATTTAATTATATACAGACATATATATATATATATTCATAAAACACATATCAATCGTTGTCATGTCAGCAGGGTTATACAGTATAATGAAACAGCTAGGCTCTATATATATATATATATATATGTGTGTGTGTGTATGTGTTTGTGTATGTATCTATGTGTGTGTGTGTATATATATATATATATATATATATATATATATATACACACACACATAGTAAGAAAGACAGACAGTCGGACAGACAGACAGGACAGATAGATCGATAACATCCAGCAAAAAGTGTGCAATATAACATGTATGTTCTCTGTGAAGAATGTTTACATGTAAATTGCCCCAAGGTGCCTAAACTTTTGCAAACACCAGCAGGTCCTGTGAATGTACAAGTGAGGAATCATGAGGGTTTCACATACAGACTCTCTTTCAGTAGAAGTCAGATCTGTACAGTGGTGGTACTGGATTGAGAGTGTCTGAGATCTAACTCGCGTCTCTGTTCTCCGTTTCTCAGCTCCGCTGCGTTAGCATTGCTAATAGGGCCTCTTTAGTCACCGTCCTGTTTTGCTCATTGGTTTGAGCAATAATGCTGCTGGTAAAGCACTTCTCTTTAACAGGAATGAGCTGACCACTAGCACAAAGGTTCTCACACACAAACAACTCCTATGCTGGGAGAGAACGTAGCCACAATGCTACGTCAACCAATTCCATATGAAGCAGACCCGGCGAGCGTCATTAGTGCTAGTGAGCTGGGGTTTAATAGCTAGGGGATTGGGCAACTGAAAACAAGGCACTGTGTTCTGATCAACAGGACAATCCGTTAAATACGGCCTATGCAGACGTTTATTAGGGATCACCTCTGTGGAATGCTGAATTCAGCGGGTTTGTAGAGCAGGTCATATAACATGGCAATGTCAGTTATACTGATATCTAGAGGGGCACAGAGGGTAGCAGTACAGTCGGTCTGGTTATGTCTTTATCTCTACTGTTTTCCCCACTTTTGTATTAAACCACATTTATGCTGTGCCATACGGCCACAAATCAGCTGGGTCTTTAAATGGGTGTGCAACAGGTTCAGTCTTCTTTCTAGTCACAACAGAATCTAACTGAACCATCCGTGATTACAATACTGAAATACTAACACAGTCAGACAGACAGACAGACAGACAGACAGACAGACAGAGAGAGACAGAGAGAGAGAGAGACAGACAGACAGACAGAGAGAGACAGACAGACAGACAGACAGACAGACAGACAGACAGACAGACAGACAAATAGACAGACAGACAGACAGACAGACAGACAGACAGATAGATAGATAGATAGATAGATAGATAGATAGATAGATAGATAGATAGATAGATAGATAGATAGATAGATAGATCATCATAGATAGACAGATAGATAGATAGATAGATAGATAGATAGATAGATAGATAGATAGATAGATAGATAGATAGATAGATAGACAGATAGACAGATAGATCATCATAGATAGATAGATAGATCATAGACAGACAGACAGACAGATAGAAAGATAGATAGACAGATAGATAGACAGATAGACAGATAGATCATCATAGATAGATAGATAGATAGATAGATAGATAGATAGATAGATAGATAGACAGATAGATAGATAGACAGATAGACAGATAGACAGATAGATAGACAGATAGACAGATAGACAGATAGACAGATCATCATAGATAGATAGATAGATAGATAGATAGATAGACAGATAGACACATAAATAGATAGATAGATAGATCATCACAGATAGATAGATAGACAGATAGATAGATAGATAGATAGATAGATAGATAGATAGATAGACAGACAGACAGATAGATCATCATAGATAGATAGACAGATAGACAGATAGATAGATAGATCATCATAGACAGATAGACAGATAGACAGATAGATCATCATAGATAGATAGACAGATAGACAGATAGATAGATAGATCATCATAGATAGATAGACAGATAGACAGATAGATAGATAGATCATCATAGATAGATAGATAGATAGATAGATAGATAGATAGATAGATAGATAGATAGATAGATCATAGATAGATAGATACGGTTAACACGGTTTCTGCTGGTCACGTACCGACTAGCGTTTTTACAATCTACTCAAACTGAGCTAAAACTGTCACTACTGAAACACCTGATACTGTTTTAGCAGTGGAAACACTCAGTGTTCAGTGGTTTTAACAGTCAATCAGAGTTCAGACGCAGAGTTCCTCAGAGCAAAAGAATTTTCGCCTGAAGTCTGAAATGTGTTTCCAACTTGTTGAACCAGTTCAGTACAAAGATCCCTACAGGTCCCAGTACCTATATAACTCCTTGAGGAGCCACTGATGGTGAGTCAGGTTCTATACATACGACTGTACCCCCACCTTCAACACGTTTCACAGGCTGGTAGCTGCGGATGTGCCTACCTGAGGTTCAAGCCCAGCATTTAGGAGCCCACTACTGATCTAATACTAGCCACGACTCTCAGGGCCACACTGGCACATCACTCGCTATGACATAATTCAGTCCGCTCCGGAGGTCACCCCAGTCCCTTACGACGTGTTCGTCTCCCGTATCACCGGGACAATAGACTAGGAATGGTCGTGCAGCCCCATCACCTCCCATAATGTGATGCTACCTGTGATCAGGTGCGCACGGCGTGCCCTCGGCTATAATTCATGGAGAAATGAAATTAAATAAACGCAGACCTCATTTACACAGTGCAATATTTATCGTCTGTGGACAGCAGGAGGGGCGGGGCCTCATACATGGGTTAATGGCACCCCCACCCTCTTCCAGAGCCCAGTTTCAGCAGCCATGGGCTATTACAGAGTGCCGTTTGAACACTGACAACATTTACTCCCGTCCATCCGATCAATCAGTTTCCGGCACTACTTTGACCGCATGGTAAGAAGCTGAAAGGGTATTAAACCATAAACGACTAATTAAACGATAATCACACATGACATGAACATGAACAACGACTCGTCATTACAGTTATTAGAGATGCCCTCAATTAACATTATTAATCCGATCCTTCCAATAGGGTGCGGAATGTGTGCTAGAATGTCCTATACTGCTTCTCGGGAGTGGAAACGGGCCAATGCTTTCTGTGCCACCTCAACATGCAGTTACTCTACATATACTCGTCAACCTGTTTCCCACGATAAGGGGCAACATATGCACCACTGATCCCACACTACTAAATTGGACACTGTCCAATAAATTCGGACATGTTCCTATTCTCCCGACAACTCTCCCGAGGAGCCCCCACTATCAACTGTGTTGACTTAACGTCCACACTAACGTCAAACCTTGGTGTGTCTAAGGACAGTTGTCCCATGTAAGCAGTATATACAGAGATGCTAAAAAGCCACCACAGGTGGGTATCCCAGCATGCATTTCCCAGCTATTTCTGCTCTTTATTCCGAGACCCAACCACTACTGTGCAGGACTCCCCTCCATCTCATAACCTCATCATACCTCTGCCTTTTCCATTTCAGCTCTGAAATAGCCGGGCGAGCTGACTGCTTACCACTCAGCTCAAGCCCCAGCCTCGCTATTACAACTTCAGTGCTGCAGCTGATGGACAATCAAACATACATCACCCGGCGCCGCACACACGACACGTAGGTATATCTAGCCTGACCCCCGGTAAACAGACACGGCTCCCATTCAGAACCAGGAAGCGTGAGCTTAGAGCAGAATGATTTATGAGCGGCTGCAGTTGTAGAAGCACATTCCTCGGCCACTGAGCTCAGAAGGAATTTCAGTCCGCAGATTCTTTTTTCTTTTTTTTTTTTATCCTGCCCCTGAGAGAGACTCGATGCCCCCCCACCCCGCTGGCTGGCCCCCCAACATTTCCCCGTTACAACACATCCGCCTTGGTGTCCTGGAATATGAGCTTTGGTGACGACAACCACAAACCACACCACCCATCAGTGTACCCCACACGTACACACACAAATACACACACACACAAACACAACTACACACATACACACACACACACACACACACACACATACACACACACACATACATACACATACACACGTACACACACACATACACACACACACACACACACACACATACACACATACACAAACACAACTACACAAATACAAACACAAACACACACTCACTTAGACACATCTACACATATACACACACACACACACAGACAAACACACACCCACACACACAAACACACAAATACACACACTCTCTATACACACAGTGACACACACACACACATATATATATATATATATATATATATATATATATATATATATATATATATATATAATTTTATTGATAATTTTTTTATTTTCTTCATTATTATTAGTGTCAATGTGTGAATAAAGCTAAATCATTCTACGAACTATGATCAGTCATTGCTACTACACTTAAATAATCATCCAGTAATAACTCCTGTATCTCTTTATATCACAAAAAAATTTGAATTATTGCAATGTTAACTCTCTCCCTCCCCACCAATATCGTGCCTCCAGTACACTGTATATATATGATATATATATATATATATATATATATATATTATATAATATATTGGACAGGCACGATATTGGTGGGAGGGGTGTGACGTTACATTGCAAATATTCAAATTTTATTTTTATATATATCTGAGTTGCATAATGTGCGTTATATGCATTCCCATGTATAACTCAAACAGAGGTTTTGTGAACTGTCCCTGTTTCTTTCTGGTTTAGTGGACATTTTCTGTCCTGGAAATAAACAAAACAATAAACACAGACGTCCAAACGCGCAGACGACCAAATGCGCAGACGTCCAAACGCGCAGACGACCAAATGCGCAGACGTCCAAACGCGCAGGCGCCCATTCACGCAGACGCACAGACGCCCATACGCACAGACGCCCATACGCCCAAACGCATTCTGTGCACAAACACCACTCGACACTTCCCAAAGAGTATGGAGTCCCAAGAAAGTCGCAGTGCTCTTCCTTCTCTGCCCTCCCATCTTACATTTTACACCAAGATTAAACATCCACTGTGTAACTGCAGCCGGAGGTCAACACAAGTTTATTCCCAGGAGCGACATAAAAGATCATGCGGTGATGCCCTATTACAGTCCCTCAAATAAGAAGAAATTAAATAAACAAACAAACAAACAAACAAACAGCTGTAAACACGACGCAAACCCTACTGCACCACTGAACTACTACAGGAGCTCCAAAACAGCAGCAGCCTTTTATTAGCCCAGAGTGCAGTGCAGGACAGAGCGCACCAGCAGCCTGACCACTGCGCACTAACCAGCAGCAGCATACTCCCTACCATCTGACTTCATTTCCAATACGGCTGACCAGAACCGACAATTCAATAGATTTCAACCACATAGAACAAAAACTGGAACGGGTCCAAATTAATTCAGTCCAAATTTATCTGTTTATAAAACATGTCCATTATTGACTCAGTCCAACTCCTTTACAGGACACCAACAGTGCCATGAACCAAGCAAGCAAAAACAACGTCTACACAGCCCAAACGATGCCCAAACGATGCTGTACCTGTCAGTGTGGCTTCGGTGGGAAGTTCCTTATGGAAGTACAATCCTAGAAAGCTCTACGTCCGTTCACCGGCACCGTTCTGGGCTGCATACTCCGAGCAAACATCTGTGCATTCCCCATATGAGAAGAACCTTCCTGTATACACTCCACACACTCTCCACAGCTCACTGTGTTGCTGCCTTCATGCTCTGAGAGTACGAGGTAGTGGTGCATGTGTGAGTGAGCGAGTGAGCAAGCGTGTACGCGCGCGCTCCTCCTGCCTCTGGGCGTTAGTGATGACGGACTGGAGCCAAAATTCCAGTCAGTCTCCCGCTTCCTGCGAAGCTGAAAAGGAGGGGCTAACCTCCACCGCCCATTTACAACACTGACCTCATGACCCTCTGTTTGAACACTGAGAGGGTGGGGGGGAGGGGGAGGGGGATTCCTCTGCTTTTCTAAGGCAGTCAGTTCTGGAAGGATCATCGGAACACCCAATCTGTCAGGCCTGACGTTTGATCGAGCAGTAATCGGCTCTTACCAGTCCAGTTCTCCTCTGAGTGAGCATCACGGTGGAGTCCAAAGGAAGCCTCGTGCACCTTTTATACAGCGGTAGTAAACACGGTAGCACACAGCCTGCACACGCTCCCATGTACTCTACTCAAACATGGGCAGGCATGCGCCGCTGGCGTCTCTGGGGGCCCGTTTTAACGTTAAACGGGTCATTAGAATCTTCGTCAACAGATCTTCAGAAAGGAGCGCCAGCAAGACGTTCGGTTCCATGGTCATTGCAAACACAAGGTGCCTATATGGTCCTTGGCCTGGACTTAATGCTTTCTCTACGCTCTTATCAACACAGGTGACTCAAACGGTTCTTTCAGCAGCGCTACAGAAGAACCACTTTTGGTTCCTTAAGAGGTATAGAGTTGTAGAGGTTCCTAACGGTGTCCTGTGATAATCCATCCCATGCAGCTTGAATATCCTCACACAGTTCCTGCAGATGTTCCAGTAGGGGAGAAAGTGGAGTGACACCAGGCCTTCTGCGTGCCTTCTTCTATCGGCTGCCGCCCACAGCGTGCTATGGTAGTATCCGACGACCGGTATGGCACGCAACACGTCGTTAAGTCCATCCTGCTTCCCGTAGCCCTACTATGCAGCCCCTCTCCAACTCTTCCAACTGCTCAAACTCTTCTCTTAGGAGAACTTCGCTTGCAAGTGATGCTACCAATACAACAGGGTCAGAATGGAAAGCTCACGCAACAGGACCACCTTATATACAGTAGTCAGTCAGGTACAGCGATAAGGCCCGTCCTTGCTTACATCACATGCATGCTAAGCGTGAAACTTGAACCATTCGCATGTCTCACATTGTCAAACCTACCCACCAAGGTTCATTGCCGTCGGCCGATTCCTTCTAGGTGCAACTACAGGGGTTGGACAATGAAACTGAAACACCTGTCATTTTAGTGTGGGAGGTCTCATGGCTAAATTGGACCAGCCTGGTGGCCAATCTTCATTAACTGCACATTGCACCAGTAAGAGCAGAGTGTGAAGGTTCAGTTAGCAGGTAAGAGCACAGTTCTGCTCAAAATACTGCAATGCACACAACATTATGGGTGACATACCAGGGTTTCAGTTCAAAAGAGGACAGATTGTTGGTGTCAACGTCTCTTGCTGGAGCATCTGTGACCAAGACAGCAAGTCTTTTTGTGATGTATCAAGAGCCACGGTATCCAGGGTAATGTCAGCATACCACCAACCCAAGAAGGATTGACCACCTCCACCAGCATCACGTAGTGACCTGGCCACTATCCTGCAAGAGGAATGGCTTAAAGCCCCTCTGACCACTGTGCAGGGACGCAGTATAGTGTCATTCCCAGACCAACTGACGCTGTATTGGCCGGCAAAAAGGAGGCCCTACAACCCATACTAATAAATGATTGTGGTCTAAAAACCAGGTGTTTCAGTTTCATTGTCCAAAAACTGCCAAAGACCCCCATTTCAAAGGCATTCATACATGTCCACCTACAGCAGATTAGCTCCGGCCATTCAATCTGACACTGTTCCAGTCTGGATTACGGAATTATGAATGAATCACAACCAGAGAAGAGGTCATTTACATGTGTCAGCCTTAAAGGCACAGCACCAACAACAGACGTGGCTAAGTGCACACAGAAAAAGACTCAGTGAAAGAGGGGACACTGTCTCTTTAAATAATTAGCAGGACCATCATAGCGTAAATGTCCTCCTAGAACCTTTGGAGGGTCTTTAAAAGGTTCTTAAAGCTTTTCAGTAAACTCACAGTCCACCTTCTATGGCGTCGCAGATTCTT
Organism: Prochilodus magdalenae; assembly: GCA_024036415.1. Taxonomy (NCBI): domain Eukaryota; kingdom Metazoa; phylum Chordata; class Actinopteri; order Characiformes; family Prochilodontidae; genus Prochilodus; species Prochilodus magdalenae. The sequence goes on along the minus strand of JAMWET010003674.1, from coordinate 87,725 downwards.
ATTACACAGGTGCACATCCGTGCACGCCACGCAGCCTTCCATTTCAGAACCCCCCTGCTTCAAATTCCAACCGCACAGCTATGCAAACCCACGATCCTGCAACCCCGTGCAGAAGGAAGCTTTTCTCTAGGAGGGAAATGACACCGAAGCGAGTCACTCATCAGACGACTAGCGAAGACCGCCGCATTACCCTAAAGGCACACTTACGCACAGACTGGGATTAGGCAAGCAGATTCTGGACGCCGCGCTATTCCGCAAGAGGAGCAGACAGGACGGTGACAGCAGGGAGGAATGAGGAAACGACACTGAAGCTTCTGAAACTTCTATTTACAGTGAAACAGTTCCTGGAAACCAGCCAACTAGCTGCTTCTCTATTTGGAGGGATTTCAGCGGTTTTCCATTAACGGGAATATGAATACAGGAGGTTGGGAATTTTTCTAGATAGACCTTCACTAGACGTGTGCACGTTTGCAGACGCTGGCTGTTCTGAAGTGAAGGCCATTTATATGGAGTTTGATCCCTCCTTTGCTGCAGCGGCAGCCTCTCCTCCTCCGGGAAGGGTTTAAGATGGATGTCGAAATAGTGCTGTGAGGATTTGACTGCATTCGGCCAACAGAGCGTTAGTGAAGTCAGGTACTGATGTTGGGGGATCAGTTCTGGATCTCATCCCAAAGGTACTAGATGAAGCTACATGGTCCCACTGCCCAATGCTTGGGTGGGGGCTCTATACTGCTCTAGCTGAAGCTTGGGCTTCGTGAACCCAGGTGCAGCTGTTCCAGAGGTTTCCATTCTATGGGCAAGACTAGCTATATTAGCTGCACTCAATCAAACACCTGTGCCAGCAATGGGAGCACCTTAAAAGAACGGCTCAGTGAATAAACAAATCCGATATCCATCATTTACCATTTAACCCGCATGTAGTCGACTGATTAAGCTTTAAGGTTACCACTGACGTTAAACACTGGAGCTCAGTAGTCACCCAAACATAGTTTCTGTAGAGGTATCAGCTAGAACTCCTCCCACCATGCTCACACTGCACCCCGGTCTTTGTTAAGTGGTGTTGGTGTGGTCTTGGACACCGTATGAACTATACAAAAAGAACAAGACTGCAAACAGCCACTTCAGACAGCCGAGTCTGTAATTACAAACCAGCTCGGCCCGAGTCGGCGAGCTGACCTACAATCAGTATGTGTGACGATGACCATCATAAACACGGAGGACTGATCCAAGAGCAGTCGCCTTTGTGAATTCCAGCCCGGTTTCTCTTAGTGCTGCGGTGCTCTGTGTTTCTCAACCCTGGTCCTGGAGCCCACTGCCCTGCGCCCCTGTGTCTAAATGGTGTACCACACACTCCAGAGTACATGCTAAGTACTAATCTTAGAGTTCTGCAGACGAGGACACCCAACATTAACACACTACATCACGTACTAACAGGAAGAGATACCCGTCATACCAGGCGGTACCCCACAGGCTGCTTCAGCGGAAAAATATTCAAAATATAACTTTTTTATTCAATATTTTGAACGCTATAATCGTGGTAATTATTAATGAATGATATTATGTAGCCCTAGCCTGGCGTGCCTGTAAGGCTGAGTTCAGTCAGAGCTAATACCCTCACATCGTGTGGCTTGTTTAAGTGTTCTGAGGTACATCACAGTGGAAGCGGAGGCCGAAAAACTCTCTCTGCTCCCAAAATACATCTAGCAAGTGCACAATTACGTAACAGCCCCCAGAATTACACAAAATACTGGCTTCCAAAGTGCTGATTACGAGCGAGTTTTGAAACAGTGTCTGAAAACGGCAGCGAGAGTACTACCTGCCATTTGTGCCAGTGATTACGCAATGAGGTAGAGCTGGAAATAGGCATTCCTGGCTCCGCCGCAACAATGGCTCTCATTGTCTGGGCCTCGAGTTAACGTGATGTTTGGTTTCCTCGTCTGTGCTCTTCAGTCATTTACACTGGACATGTTGTGATAGGTTTTACGTGATGCTACAGGTTTTAACATTTAAATCCTCGTTTATGCAATACAAGAGACCCCACACACAATGGCAGACCACTCTGAAGTTTTGTCCTTGGTCGGTGTTTGGTCATCAAAGCCCCTACAAAGTTTGCCCTGATCAAAAGAAGCCCCAGCGTTGTCGGTGTGTGGCCATTAGCCTGGGGTCTCTGCATTGCTGCTGCACCCATGTGACTTTAGATCAGAACGGAGGCACAGTGGGTCTCCCAGTGACTGCTAGGAGAGTAACAGAAATAGAGATCCTGAGTTCCACAGTGGTAAAGAACAAACACAGTGTGTCAAACTTATTTACCTTGGTGCTGTGAGAATTTCAGTCCCAGAGGAGCTTTCAGGGTACGCTTTATGGATCAGGCTCTTCAGTCAAAACAAACGACCAGTGTCCAGTTGCACCGACTGAGTTGATGATGATTCGGGGTTAGGACTGCCACAAACGACTTTATCGATGGTTGAATAATATCAGCCACTTAATCGAAACGAATAATCGATATATTCGGAATATGAATCGTACAGTCACCAAATAGCTCTTTTGTAGCTAGCAGCGTTTGAATTCAGCTAGAGGTCATTTTACGCAACTGCTGGCTAACGATGAAGGCCGCCAACTTCATAGACTAATCATGGTTTTAATATTTTTTTTTAACTTTCCTGTGAACACAAAAGATATATACATCTCCAAATCTTTTACAACAAGAGATATGCAAATTAGCAGCAATAAAATATCACCTAATTACCTAAATAATAAAACAATCAAAATGTATCAATCAGTGAATTATCTAATCCCCTGTCCGTCTACACCTTTTTGCAACCAAATTCTACAATCCCAGCTCTTTACGAAATTGGAGGATATGACATCACCAAGTAATCGACTTTTAAATTCTTGTTCCTCTGCATGAAGGCAATAGTAGATTTTGAGCAGTGGTTAGGGTCGTTGTCTTGTAGCGACATGGAAGATGCACAGCAAACCCGGTATGTGAGCTTTCAGCTTTATGTCAATCTATAGTGATATAAATCCAGGACATTGGTCTCCAGAATCTGCTGATCTTGATTGGAATCCATGCGTCCCTCAACTTTAACAAGATTCCCAGTCCCTGTACTGGCCAGACAGTCCACCGTACCCGTACAGACATGATGGAAGATCCACCACGCAAACTAACTACTGTAATGAGAGTCTGGATTGCAGGTGTTTTTAGACCATTGGAGTGCTGTGTTCTCTTTTTCCAAGGTCCATGTTTTCCATAAACGGCCAGCTCTGTTATGTGACCCAAATAACTCTATTTTAGTTTCATCTGAGTCCACAGCACCTTGTACACATGTTCCATGAATGCATTAGTAAATTTTGAGCATACCTCAAGGTGGCTTGTCTTGTTGGAATGTGGGCGGAGAAAAAGCTTCAGCTGCATCATTCTGGACTTGGTCCATACAGCATCTCTGATACTTGATTGGAATCCATGCCCCCCGAACTAGTTGATTCCCAGCCCCTGTAGTGACACAGCCCCACAGCAGCAAGATCATGTTGTACTTTCTTTGGTGCTTTTCTGTGGGTTTCCTCTCTGACTGTTCTCAACATCCTTCGCTTCTGTTTATTCCAGAGTTTTCTTGGTCTGCCACTTCGAGCCTTGACTTGAACTGTGCCTGTGGTCTTCCATTTTCTCACAACAGAAACTCTCAAAAAGTTCAACCTAGGAAATGACTGAACCGAAGTTCAGCTGGTGCAAGTTTAACAATGCATAATGCAGCAGGAATCCAGTGATATGATCGCCGTGTGATCCATACCATGCAGTCAAAGACCCCGCAGGTCTCTAAATGTGCAGCCGTACGACGTTCTGTGGCAGACAAATCCCTTTCTTTGCAGGTGTATAAATACAACAAACCCACCACAGACCACCGGCACTAATGAGGCAGAGAGCAAAACTGCTGCTCTCTTTCTCCACAGCGCTTTAATTACAGATCATCACCACCTGGGTTTAACGGATCTGTTTATCAGGAGTCTGTGTGTAATTTAAAAGGTGTTCATATGAAGGTGTGAAATCAAAAACATCCTAATCGCTGCCTACAGTGTTCAACAACGTCAGAAAGTGTTACAGTAGGCAACAGACGCATCCCTAAACCCAGCAAATCCCTCATCAAACCACCAGCAGTGGCAAAAATCCCAGTCTACAGGAATGCATCCACCAAATCTGGCCCAACTGCGCAAGTCTTTGACGCAACCTTGTTGTGTAATCACTGGCACAAATGCCAGGTGGTACCAGCAGTGGCCAAAATCCCAACAGGAAACTCTCCTCAGTACTGTGCCAGGGAAGCCATCCACCAAATCTGGCCCTACATCCAGAAACCTGTCCAGCCCAGGCCAAGTCCCATCACAGCTGTTATTGGTGCCTGTGGAAGTTTCAGTCACAGGTGACTTTTTGTTTTTGCCCAGTGAGCTTATGTTGCATGCAACCCACAACTAGTTGCATGAAAGTTTCACTATGTAAAACCAGCCCCCCGGTTGATCTTGGCATATCACTGAACATCAACAGCATGAATTAAAGGATGGCAAGCTGCTGTGTAGTATGAACAGGATCCTGCACACGCTGCTTCCAAGCCTTCACAAACGACGTCCATGACTTGGAAACTCAAACTTGGTCTTCAAGTGTACGTGTGTGTGCGCGTTCGACCGCTACTTCTGCTTGGAGTGCAGCTGGTATAAACGGACACTAGCACCTGGTTAGTCTTGATTACAGAAGGTTATTGCAAACTGACGAAAAGTCTAACTGAAAAGCCAAGTGTCCCCAAACTTTTGGCAAGCGTGTATAGAAACAGCAACCCTGTTTACACAAAGCATCTTGTGCGGTAATATGGCTTAAGGGGCCTCCGGTCAAACGTGACCTGTACCTCCTCTCTCTCTTCTAGCCCGACAGGTATACCACTACAGCGGCGGCTGATCTGACTGGCCCTGTGTGTGACCCTGCGTGTGGCCCTGCATGCTAGAGAGTGAGGTCACTGTAACTAAAATCCGTCATGTGGCTCGGATCGCTCTGACTTGCTCAGGCTCAGAAGAACACTGACCGAGGTGTGAACAGACTGCGAGCATGAAACCCATGCCAGATATTATTTGGCCACCCGGGCATGCTGAATGTAGAGGAGGAACACTCGGTGCTGTGAGAAGACCTCACAGGCAGCGGACCCCCAGCACGCAGCTGTAATCACCTCCCTAGTTTAACCTGCAGCATGACTAATGGATGCTTTTGAATGTAGACTGCTGTCACAGTGCAGCACGAGAGCGTTAATGCGCGGCGCTGTAGCCTGGGGGTCGACCCCCCCTGCCTCCATGAGGAAGGAGAAAAAGATACAGAACCGTATATCATAGGTAATTATTACTGGCTCTAACAAAGTACAATATTAATATGGCTAAAGGCTGGAATATCAGTGAGCGTGTATATGAATTTATTCCAGGCAAATTAAAGCAGGCCATTTTTTCATACTGTCATATTATTGATTCACCAGTGTGTGTGTGTGTGTGTGTGTGTGTGTGTGTGTGTGTGTGTGTGTGTGTGTGTTTGTGTGTGTGTGTATGTATTGGGCTTTTTAATATACACTAGGTAAAGAAGTAAATTAATAACCTGGTACACTTGAATATGTTATATGCTGTTCTATAAAATATTCAATAATGCTATATATTAGGGCTGCCCTCTAGAAGTCGACGATTCGAATCGTCAGTCGACGACCTTTTTGTGCACAAGAACTTTAAGGATGTAAAAAGACATGTTAATAATTATTAAAGGGGAATAATAAATATATATGTAAGATCTAGCTGGGCTGTGATGTAACCTTGCTAAAAAAAAAATCCACGTGACGACGCGCGCTGGTGGTTCACCGCTAAGGAAGCCGTGAAGCTGCGAGACACGGGTGGAGGGATGTCTCAGAGAAAGTCTGGAGGAGGTTTGAAGAAGAGAATCTGAACAAACTAAACCGAATTCTGCTCTTCATTTAGTCAGACGTCCAACACTGCTCCAAACGAGGGAGCTGACTTTCGGTTTAGACATAACGGCTGTTTGCAGTGAAGGAGAAACGGAGCGGAGACGTTTGTTTTATTATAACTCCATTATTTTAGAATCTAAATTACAGATATGTTTATTTTTTCCTCTACAGCTGAGATTATCTTTATTTAAGGATAAGTACAGTCACTTAATACGCCTGCTGATAAACGAGAGATAATGATTTCAGCACGGATAATATAATAAACGGTTTCAGGTCTACCGTTCTTCTTTTAATCTAAAAATAATTTAAATATGGACTAATCTGGTTTTATTTATCAGTTCATTATTTATGAGAGTTGAAAGACAAAGGGTCCTCCTACTGAAGAAGCTGTTAGGAGTGAGGTTAAAAAGGCTATAAGCTATAAGCGCTAATGTTTAGCATGTATACGCGCTGCTGCCTGACGCTGTATCCTGTAATTAAATCAGGCTCCAGTTCAGATCGATCGATCATCATAAGCCCCGCCTCTTTTAGTTCAGAGATATGTTCCTGTGACTCTGCTGACTTTCTAAATGAGGAGGATCAGATCTGAACCGTGTGCAGACTGATTTACTGATTACTAGATAATGTACATGGAGAAAAAACGTGAACGAGTAGTCGAATAGTCGGCCGGGACGGGCGAATCCGAGTCGGGTACAGCCCTAATATATATATTAATTTGGTCTGGAATTTGGGAGACATGTTTCCAGGACTGTATAGAATAAAACAGAATTCCAAATTCTAGATCAAATTCAATGGTAAAGAGGTTCCGCACCGTAGATATACCTTTCTGAAAGTTGCTCTGCCTCAGGTTATGAATAATGTCCTTTTTAACTTTAGCCAAAACTCCATCCAGTATATCTGGATCATATCCCAGCATGCATTCTGTATTCAAAGCAGACGCAGCCAAATCATATGGGAATGTCACATTATGCACATACTAAAAACAAAAAAACGCACCCCTAATTATCAGCCCAGAATATCTTCCCTATACTGAGCAGCTGTAGCTATGAATACCTACAGAATGGCTTGAATTGATATCAGGTGATGCTTAACGTTACAGTATGTAGATCAGAAGAAGGACTAGATCACCAAGCCAGCAGCTGGGTGACACTGTCCACACTGTTATATCGGTAATGATGATTAGTGTCCAGTCCAACACACTAAACTTCATCTGGAGACAGAATAAGATATTTCTGCAATATCAATACACAGCAGCGTGAGCCAGTCTTCTGTCCCCACCGTGCAGCATTATCAATGAGCATGCAGAACCCCGAGCACTGCAGGTGACTGTACTCCAATCTCAAAGGAGAGCTCACACGACAGGACTCTGCTCTTAAGTGTAAGGCTTGAGGACATACCTGGATCTGGGCAGGAACATGGACTCCTTGATGAACACAGATCCAGACAGCAAAATGTACCAGCAGCTGCCAATGTCATCCGGACTGTGAGAGAGAGAGAGAGAGAGAGAGAGAGAGAGAGAGAAAAGAGAGAAAGAGAGAGAGAGAGAGAGAGAGAGAGAAAGAGAGAGCGAGAGAGAGAAAGAGAGAGCGAGAGAGAGACAGAGAGAGAGAGAGAGAAAAGAGAGAAAGAGAGAGAGAGAGAGAGAGAGAGAGAAAGAGAGAGCGAGAGAGAGAAAGAGAGAGCGAGAGAAAAGAGAAAGAGAGAGAGAAAAGAGAGAGAGAGAGAGAAAAGAGAGAGAGAGAGGGAAAGAGAGAGAGAGAGAGGGAAAGAGAGAGAGAGAGAGAGAGAGAGAAAGAGAGAGAGAGAGAGAGAGAGAGAAAGAGAGAGAGAGAGAGAGAGAAAGAAAGAGAAAGCGAGAGAGAGAAAGAAAGAGAAAGCGAGAGAGACAGAGAGAGAGAGAGAGAGAGAGAGAGAGAGAGAGAGAGAGAGAGAGAGAGAAAGAGAGAGAGAGAGAGAGATGGGAGTTAGTTTAAATGAATATGGAAGCGTACAGTAAGGTTCTACCAGCAGTGGCTAAACCCCAGTCTACAGGAACCTCAGGCCAAATCCAGTCAGTTGTAGTTTGTGCTGCTGGAGGTATTACACCCCATTAGAACACCTACAGAACAGAGGACCAGAGTCAGCAGTCTGATAGCTGTAGGATAAAGAGAGGTGGGGAAACGGCCATGCAAATAAACAAACAAGAAACGTATAGAACATGGGCCCTTTACCGATCCCGCTGGTATTAATGAGTAACCGGCCCGGCCATTACTGTAAGTGCGCTCAGGAGGAACAGATGACTGATCAGTCTGGTTAAGATTCAGCAAACTACTGAAAGACTTTCCCAGCAAAGTGACCCATGAACTTTCTGTATAACAGGCACACACACACCCGCACACACCCGCACACACACACCCGCACACACACGCACACACACACCCGCACACACAAACACACACACCCGCACACACACAAACACACACACACACCCGCACACGCGCACACACACACACACACACACACACCCGCACACACACACCCGCACACGCGAACACACGAACACACACACCCGCGCACACACACACACCCGCGCACACAAACACACTCCGCACACACAAACACACTCCGCACACACAAACACACTCCGCACACACAAACACACACACACACACACACACACACACCCGCGCGCGCTCACACACACACACACACACACACACACACCCGCGCGCGCTCACACACACACACAAACACACACGCACGAACGCACAAACGCACAAACGCACGCACACACAAACACACCCGCACACACACACACACACAAACACACCCGCACACTCACGCACCCGCACACACACACACACCCACCCACGCGCACACACGTGCACACACACCCACCCGCGCGCACACACACCCACCCGCGCGCGCACACACACCCACCCGAGCGCACACACACCCACCCGAGCGCACACACACCCACCCGAGCGCACACACACCCACCCGAGCGCACACACAAACACACACAGACGCATACACACACACGCACGCACACGCACACACACATACTCTGACTCAGTGCTGTTGCTACACACGTTGATGCACATAAGCAACACAGTCATCACAATATGAACTAACTCTGAACACAATATCTGAAAACACAGTTACACACCAAACAACAGCTGCACCCAGACAGAAGGAGGTGTAGGACTGCAGTGCTAAATACAGAATATCAGGATCAATAACTGATGATACATTTAGACTGATATGATCAATATTCACTGAGCTACACCTACAGAAGTCTGTCTCTCAGTATGGCGTCAGGCCATGCTTGCTAACACAACATGCCAGTCGTCTCGGTATGGAGCTGTAGAGGGTCCTAATGGTGTCCTGTGATAATCCATCCCATGCAGCTTGAATGCTCTCACACAGTTCCTGCAGATGGTGCGGTAGGGGTGAAGGTGGAGGGACACCAGGCCTTCTGGACGTGTGACAACAAACCGTTCATCTTGGTGCTGACCACGGTGCCTCCACACACGGGTTCGTTGGGCGTCTCCACCAAGACCAAAGCGGGAGTCGTCACTGAAGATGCCCCGCTGCCATTCTGAGTCCCTCCATGACAGTCTGGCACGACACCACTGCAGTCTTTGGTGACGGTGACGTGGCGTTAAGGACAGTCGTCACACTGGTCTGCGTGCATGTAGTCCTGTGTAGTGCAGCCGCCTGCCAGTGGTGCTGGCACTGACAGGACGACTCATGAGGGGCAGCACCAGTTACAGAATGCCCGCAGTCGTGGCTGTTGGACAGTCTCTCTCTCTCTCTCTGTGGTTTGTGTAGCTCTTCCAGATCCTTCATGGCACTGATGCCAGCCCTATGATGTGACCCCTCTCTACTTCTTCCAACTGTCTCTTCTCTGAGGCAACCAACAACAACGGCATGAGTCAGAATGGAAAGCAGACACAACAGGATGAACTTAGTCAGGTACAGCGATTAGGCCCGCCTTAAGGACGACCAAGCGTGACACCTGAATCGTTTGCATGTCTCTCGATGTCAAACCTGCCTGCCAAAGTTTCATGCATGCTGGTTGATGCCATTTGTGCATTTAAGTGTGTTTAACAGACCAAGCACTTTTTCTTCATCCTTAAAACGACTATTTAGAGTTTTCCTGTTTCCCCACAGCAGCCACGTTCTAGATAATATTCAACAGAGTATCAAAACATGAAAACATTCAGCGGTTTGAGCCTCAATAACAAAACTAATTATCATAATTTATTATTTTTATTTTTAAGGAAACCGTATTGTGTGCACGGCGCCACAAGACACTGAGCGATTCTCGCCGGGATGGAAGAGGATTCATCAAAGGGGCAGACATTAGAGATGCTCCTATAGGGGTGGCAGCGCAGAAACAAGGCAAACAGACAGAAATACATGCGGAAGCTATCATCACATCCACCCTCTCTCTCTTTCTCTCCCTCTCTCCCTCTATCACTCCCTCTCTGTCTTAAATATAGCTCCACTAACAGGAGAACGAGTGTGTGTTTAAGAAAATAGCATGCTGACACACAGCTCTGTAAATACACTCTCTCTCTCTCTCTGTCTGTCTCTCTCTCTCTCTCCCTCCCTCCCTCTCTCTCTCTCCCCCTCTCTCTCTCCCCCTCCCTCTCTCTCTCTCTCTCTCTCTCTCTCTCTCTCTCTCTCTCTCTCTCTCTCTCTCTCTCTCTCTCTCTCTCTCTCTCTCTCTCTCTCTCTCTCTCTCTCTCTCTCTCTCTCTCTCTCTCCCTCCCTCCCTCCCTCCCTCCCTCTCTCCCTCCCTCCCTCCCTCCCTCTCTCTCTCTCTCTCTCTCTCTCTCTCCCTCTCTCTCCCCTGTGTCACAGAACACAAGTACAAGTGTTGAAAGCAGGCTTGCGCGTGTTGGGTCAGCGCCAACGCGTCTACCGAATTACTGACCAACTCCACCCTTCTCTTCCTCCTCCGCAGAGGGCCAGAAGCAGGAGTCGTGGAGGAGCCCAGGTATAATCCAGTTAGCTGAACTTTTTTAATACAACAGAGAGGGAGACAAATCAATAGCCTAGCCTTTATGTATCCAAACTAGCGCTACGCTGATACTGCGCTCCGCCTGAGGACAAACCAAATTTGCTGTATTTCAGTCATGGACCGAAATGAAAATCTTCGGCTCCAATCGAAACTCAGGACACGCCTGTCCGAAACCTGCTTTGGAATAAAGTATGTAGATTACAGGACGAGCCACGAAACCCAGCATCCTCACTAAGAGAGAACGACCGGTCATCTGGGCCAACATATTCCGTTATGTCTTACTTAGACACAGTGTTCTGTATACGGAGGAGGGGGACGGCACGTTTTCTAAGTGCTGCCATCAAATCCGTAATGGAGAAGCTGCTGAACATCGCATCCCCACTTAAATACCTCACATCGACTGAGATTACGAATCCCTCATAAGCCCCCTTTGCCATTGCGTGGTACGGCTTGACTCATTTCTACTGGCTGTTGGTAGCGGCTACTTCATTTCCCACTGCAGATATAGCAGCTCCTCAGTCTAACTGGACCTCATAGCGATGCTGTAAGGAACTGCTGTGATGTGAAGGAGAGGCTGATGGGAGAAACTCAAAAGGATGCTGAAATAAAATCAGGAGAGTTTGGGAAAAATGACATCAGAGTTCAGAGTTCATCGTTTAAAGTCAACATAAGTGTGTACGACTAGTGGTAGCTAGTGTTAGCGTGTTAAGGGTGATGGTGATGATTCTCTTCAACCACGGATCAGTAGCCCATCACCTTCTCATATCAGCTCAGCTCACTTGAAAGCTTGATGGAGATGATAAACATAGTAGTCGGTTAATGGAACACTAATTAGAGGCGAGGCAAGGCGAGGCGAGCCAGTACCATGTGTTGAAAAAGCACCAGCAGGAAACTCAAAATGGTTCCACATGTCCGACTATCCCCTGTTCATAAGCTGCTGCTCCAACTCCCTGAAACCCTATTACCACTCCCCGTCATATTCAGCACCTGCACTACTTGTTATTAAACGGGGGAGGGTCTGGGCTGCAGGTATATACGCCCAACAGCCACTTCAGCATGATACCTCACCTCCTCGTATCTACACTGACTGTCCATTTATCAGCTCCCCTCACCATATAGGAGCACTCTGTAGTTCTACATGTACAGACTGTAGTCCATCTGTTTCTCTGTATACTCTATTACCCTGTACTTCAATGGTCAGGACCCCCACAGGACCACCACAGAGCAGGTAGCATGTGGCTGGTGGATCATTCTCAGCACTGCAGTGACACTGACGTGGTGGTGGTGTGTTAGTGTGTGTGGTGCTGGTGTGAGTGGATCAGTCACAGCAGTGCTGCTGGACACCTCAGTGTGGACTGAGAATCGTCCACCCACCAAAACTATCCAGCTCAACAGTGTCCTGGGGAGTCCAGAGACCACCGAGTCTCTGACTGTCCATCTACAAGGTGGACCAGCAAGGTAGGAGTGTCTAATAGAGTGGACAGTGAGTGGACACAGTGTCTAAACACTCCAGCAGCCCTGCTGCATCTGATCCACCCACACCAGCACCACACACACTAACACACCACCACCATGTCAGTGTCACTGCAGTGCTGAGATTGACCCACCTCCCACACCCACCTGCTCTGTGGTGGTCCTGTGGGGGTCCTGCCCATTGAAGAACAGGGTAATACAGTATACAGAGAAACAGATGGACTACAGTCTGTATATCCATGTGTACGAACATCCATATAGAAGTA
>JAMWET010003674.1:10000-70000 GCA_024036415.1 Prochilodus magdalenae | reverse complement strand
CACTTTGGCCCAGTGCACACTGGGTAATACTGAGATATGTTATTAGACATTACAAGCAAATGAAATTATCAGTACCATTATAACTGAAACTCATCAGCACAGTGTCATCACTGCACTGAGGCATGTTCAGTTCTGGGGTCAGTATTTGATTCAGTGTTCATACTGTATTAAAATGTCTTAACACTCTTCATGCTCTTTATAGACTGGTTCAGCTAAGCCCTCCAAAATTCCCCCGATAAATCACAACCCCCTCAAATTTATAGGAAACTTCAGAGAGTAAAAGCCCCTCATTTGATCACTGGTGCATGCCTAGTGTAAGACTTGCCCCTCCCCCACACCCAAAATGTCATGGATGCAGCCAGATGCCTAGTGTTTATTAATTAGGTCATTTATGAACCAGCATTACCATGATTTGTCATCATTACGTTGATAAATGACATCACAATGTACCGAGTACCGGTATAGCCAGCACTGCTACATCCGCACGCTTCAGAAAGCAAGACATTTTTAGAGAGCCTGTAAACACCAACACCACCACTAGCACTAACACCAACGACAAAAACAGCAACAACAAAAACACCAACGTCAAAAATACCAACACCAACGACAAAAACACCAACCCCAAAAACACCACCACCAACACTAACACCAATGACAAAAACACCAACGACAAAAACACCAACCCCAAAAACACCACCACCACTAACACTAACACCAACGACAAAAACACCAACGTCAAAAACAGCACCACTACCACTAACACTAACGACAAAAACACCGACAAAAACACCAACGTCAAAAATACCAACACCAACGACAAAAACACCAACACCAACGACAAAAACACCAACGCCAACGACAAAAACACCAACCCCAAAAACACCAACGTCAAAAATACCAACACCAATGACAAAAACACCAACGACAAAAACACCAACCCCAAAAACACCACCACCAACACCAACACCAATGACAAAAACACCAACGACAAAAACACCAACCCCAAAAACACCACCACCAACACCAACGACAAAAACACCAACGTCAAAAACAGCACCACTAACACTAACACTAACGACAAAAACACCGACAAAAACACCAACGTCAAAACCACCAACCCCAAAAAACACCACCACCACTAACACCAACGACAAAAACACCAACGTCAAAAACACCAACGTCAAAAACACCAACGTCAAAATCAACACCACCACCACCACCAATGACAAAAACACTAACGTCAAAAACACCAACGTCAAAAACAACACCACCACCAATGACAAAAACACTAATGTCAAAAACACCAACGACAAAAACACCAACCCCAAAAACACCAACGTCAATAACACCACCACCACTAACACCAATGTCAAAAACACCAACCCCAAAAACACCACCAAGACCACTAACACTAACGACAAAAACACCAAGACCACTAACAAAAACACCAACAACAAAAATCACCTGTAACTACACATAACTGATTTCATTAGCTTAGAGTGAGCCCTTCGTATCTACACAGGACAGGAGTGAGGATGAGTGCAGTTCACCACTGAGAAATAACGGGTGAAACTGTCTAATATGAACATATCACAAGATTAGAATATCGATCCCACAAAAACAATCACAGTAATACTCAGCCCTACCACACAAACCCACACACAGACACGTGTATTAAACGCTATCAGAGATGGTGAGCCACCGAGCTGTACGCGCCTGCGGGCAGCGTGTAGTGACCCGGGGAGAAACCCGAATACTTCAGTGTTGCTTGAGGAGAAGAGAAAAATGGAGTGTGAAATTGGAGGGGAGTGTCTGAGTGTGGGGGGCTGGGAACACCCCCGGGACTACGGGGTGCGCGTGTGTGTGTGTGTCTGCATCCAAGTCCAAAGGCAGGAAGAGAGGCCACAGAACAAAAGCGGGACAATGCCAGAACTGCCTTCCAATAACATTAGGAGGATGTGAAGGGGTGGGGGGTGGGGGGGTGCCTACAAAAACACACACACAGCCCTGCTAAGAGAGGGATGAGCCAAAACTGGGTCAGTGTGCTTAAGACCGAGATCACTAGCACTATCTGTGCCACCCAAGAACCGCTGTGCTACTGTACCGAAGGCTTGCAGGCCTGGCAGATCACATGCACTATAGCATCATCTCACTGGGCTCTCTAACCAGCACCCGCTGATGATGCTATTGATGGAGGGGGCACGGTGACAGTCAAACGGAGAAAGGAAAAACTTCATAATATAAATAAATAAATAAATAAATAAATAAATAAATAAATAAATAAATATCTGAAATGCATTTCAGCTAATTTTGATAATCACGTAACCATAAAGGTTAATGAATGGAGAAATGATAATTAAATAATTACAGAGGAATGGCATTAACTTCTCACAACTTCTGCATAATTTATTGACTAAAATGTTGAGGTAAAATCAGATTTAATATGTTGTATTATTAATATATATAATATTATTAATTTTTTGGTTCCGTTTCCTCGTTTCTCTGCTGTCGTACTCTGTACTGTGAAGCACTGTGAGCTGCATATTTACACTATATATAAATAAAGATCATCATTATTAGAAATGACCTCTCCTAAGGAAACGTACCACGTCAGAACTGCTCATAGTGGCTGTGCTAATGCCTTGAAAAGCTCCTACAGCACAGAGACTGGTTAGAAAAGCACGACCTGATGCCTGATACATGGCTTTTCCACAGCACTGTGATGCCATTGTGGCCTAAAATGTAGGTTTTAAATAAATTCCCAGTGGACGTACATACAGGGCACTGTAGCGCCGACACAGAGCACCATTCAAAAGCTTAGACACAATATAGACTCTACTAGCTTACACTTAACAGATCCAACTGATGAGCTGTATGAGATCACTTTATTAATCCCAGAGGAAAAGTCACGCACTGCAGCAGCCCAAGTAGAGTAAAGAACAATAACACACTAATAGATTATCTACATAAATAAAGAGAAAAAGTAAAAAAAGAAGAAGAAGAAGAAGAAGAGACATGGTCAGATATTGTAAGATAAGGTATTGTATAGATATTCATGTTATGGTATGTTCCAGCTACACATACAGTGAGGAAAATAAGTATTTGAACACCCTGCGACTTTGCAAGTTCTCCCACTTAGAAATCATGGAGGGTTCTGAAATTTTCATCTTAGGTGCATGTCCACTGTGAGAGACATAATCTAAAAAAAAAATCCGGAAATCACGATGTATGTTTTTTTAATAATGTATTTGTGTGTTACTGCTGCAAATAAGTATTTGAACACCTGTAAAAGTCAATGTTAATATTTGGTACAGTAGCCTTTGTTTGCAATTACAGAGGTCCTGTAGTTTTTCACCAGGTGTGCACACACTGCAGCAGGCCCATTGGCCCATTCCTCCACACAGAACTCCTCCAGATCAGCCAGGTTTCTGGGCTGTCGCTGAGAAACACAGAATTTGAGCTCCCTCCAAAGATTTTCTATAGGGTTTAGGTCTGGAGACTGGCTAGGCCACTCCAGAACCTTGATCTGCTTCTTACGGAGCCACTCCTTGGTTATCCTGGCTGTGTGCTTTGGGTCATTGTCATTTTGGAAGACCCAGTCACAACCCATCTTCTATGCTCTAACTGAGGGAAGGAGGTTGTTCCCCAAAATCTCGCAATACATGACCCCGGTCATCCTCTCCTTAATACAGTGCCGTCTTGCCCCATGTGCAGAAAAACACCCCCAGAGCATGATGCTTCCACCCCCATGCTTCACAGTAGGGATAGTGTTTTTGGGATGGTTCTCATCATTCTTCATCCTCCAGGCCCTTTCCAGCCTTGTGGAGGTCAACAGTTTTGTCTCTGGTGTCTTTGGACAGCTTTGGTCTTAGCCATGTTAGTAGTTGGAGTCTTACTGGTTGTGTGGGGTGGACAGGTGTCTTTATGCAGCTAACGACCTCAAACAGGTGCTTCTAATTTAGAATAATAAGTGGAGTGGAGGTGGAGTTTTTAGAGGCGGACTAACAGGTCTTTGAGGGCAGGAATTTTTGCTGATTGGCAGGTGTTCAAATACTTATTTGCAGCAGTAACACACAAATAAATTATTAAAAAATCATACATAGTGATTCCCGGATATTTAGATTATGTCTCTCACACTGGACATGCACCTGAGATGAAAATTTCAGACCCCTCTATGATTTCTAAGTGGGAGAACTTCAAATACTTATTTTCCTCACTGTATAAACACTGATAAACTCAGCAGTCACCTAAATACTGATGGTTAAAGCAGTGCATGAATTATAGTGATACTGGCAGTCAGTACAAGGTGATGCCCAGGTGATGCCCAGGTGATGCTCAGGTGATGCTCAGGTGATGCTCAGGTGATGCCCAGGTGATGCCCAGGTGATGCCCAGGTGATGCCCAGGTGATGCCCAGGTGATGCCGCAGCAAATATTGCACAATAGTTCAGTCACACTGAGTATACAGATAGAAACAGGTTCATATTCTGATATAGTCTTGATGTACCACAGTATTATATTTCCCCATATCTCCACCTCTAATATTTATTAACTTGTGCAAAAATATTTCTAAAGCTTTATAAAAATTCTACAAAGTTTCAGCCTTTCAGGTTAGTGAATATTCATGATGGACCGACCAATAGAATCGCTCCAAACCTGCTTAGTAATAAACCTTGTTCTATCAGCTCCACTGCAGGTTAAGGAAGCTGGTTCATCCTCCTGTACAGCTCCACTCTGGAGGGTTTTAAGGTGGACTGTATAATTGAGTGTTCATTCTAAAGCTTTAAAATAAACATAAGCCCTCTATGAGGAGACACGTCTAACCTGTGGACTGCTGGCGTTAGTGACCTCTCTTGAGCATGTATTCACCGAATAGCCTCTGTAGTCTGCTATTAACCCGAGGACTGAGACTGAAGAGCCTCTCAGATTCACTGTCTCTCTCTCCCGTGGCTCAAAGCAAATAAACTGGCTAGTTGTGAATTTCCCAAAGTAGCTTTGATGTAGCTCGTGGTTTGGTTAGGTGCCTCTTGTTCCCTACTGGCTCACCATGTTAAGCTAGCTACCGTTGTTGTGGCCTAATGCTGTTATTAGACTGGGCTATATTAAATCTTAGATTTTAACAGCTTTGATGAAACGTGAGTCGGTTAATGAAGCATGAATGCGCCGGCGCATGTCGGCAGCGGCAGTCCATCTTTATCATAGTAAACAACGCTCTGCCCCGCGCTGTCACTGAATGTCCTCAGGCCAGATAAGGTATCATGTAGGACATGGACCCCAGACGAAATAAATCACAGATTGGGACACACTGACCTTCCTTTCGCACGTCTTCAAGTCGGGGACGCCGCCTTTTCCGCCATTTAAATTATCCAATTAAAACCCCATCGCAGAAGATGCACAGCATCAGCGGTGTTGACACTGTTGTCGATCGGCTCCAGCTTCGTAGCGTGCTAACTGTGTTTCTGACTGCCAGGGACAGCCATTCATTCCCTCGTTATAAGATGTGTGATGAGCATTTCATTGCATTCATTTGTAACGGAATGTCATGTCCCTTAGCATCAAATTTAGCATCATAAATTCATCACCTAGAGGCAAAACCGTGTTTTTCTGAGGCGGCTGCAGAAAAAAAACAGAGAGAGGAGCACTTACTAGTAGAGCACTTCATTCGCTTCATGTCGTTCATAGCGCACGGTTTCACACATCATCCTGCGAAGAGAGAATAGAGAGAGAGAGAGAGAGAGAGAGAGAGAGAGAGAGAGAGAGAGAGAGAGAGAGAGAGAGAGAGAGAGAGAGAGAGAGAGAGAGAGAGAGAGAGAGAGAGAGAACACATTAGTGTGAACGATAACACAATTTGGCAGATGGAAGAGCTGGATGGAAGCAGCCAGACTTTTCTTTGTGCTTATTAAGTGAGTAGGGATGGAGTGATAGAGGAGTGCAACATCTGCAGATGCCGATACGTGCACACCTGAACATGATAAGGGATACATGATCTCCAGATTCCGACAGGATTCCATCATACCACATCTAAACACACAATTCAAAGAAGATGGAGAAATTCATCTCACATAGAAACCTTAATGGCCATTCAGGATAGACTTGTGTCTCTTACGACCTCTAGGCAGGAGTTTACAGGCGAGGTAGGCCTCATTACAGCAAACAGTGGCTAAGCTTGTGTGTCCCTGAGTCCAGTATTTTCAACAAAGGCGTAAACATTTAACTACAGCTTCTCACTAGCGAACTCTAGAAGGAGGGTCAAAAGAGTAAGCCAGTCAAATATTTTTAGGCTTGGCATTGGCTAGGATTTCTCAAAGTTGGCCAGGATTTCTTAAGAGTTTCATGAATTTCATGATGAAGTTGGCCAGGCTTTCCTGAGGTTTGGCCAGGCTTTCCTGAGGTTGGCCAGGTTTGCTTGAGGGTTGGCCAGGCTTTCCTGAGGTTTGGCCAGGTTTGCTTGAGGGTTGGCCAGGTTTGCTTGAGGGTTGGCCAGGTTTTCCTGAGGTTGGCCAGGTTTTCTTGAAGTTGGCCAGGCTTTCTTGAGGCTGGCCAGGCTTGAGGTTGGCCAGGCTTTCTTGAGGCTGGCGAGGCTTTCTTGAGGCTGGCCAAACTTGAGGTTGGCCAGGTTTTCTTGAGGTTGGCCAGGTTTTCCTGAGGTTGTCCAAGCTTTCCTGAGGTTGTCCAAGCTTTCCTGAGGTTGGCCAGGCTTTCTTGAGGTTGGCCAGGCTTACTTGAGGTTGGCCAGGCTTACTTGAGGTTGGCCAGGCTTTCTTGAGGTTGGCCAGGCTTTCTTGAGGTTGGCCAGGCTTGCTTGAGGTTGGCCAGGCTTGCTTGAGGTTGGCCAGGCTTTCTTGAGGTTGGCCAGGCTTGCTTGAGGTATGCCAGGCTTGCTTGAGGTATGACAGGCTTGCTTGAGGTTGGCCAGGCTTTCTTGAGGTTGGCCAGGCTTGCTTGAGGTATGCCAGGCTTTCCTGAGGTTGGCCAGGCTTGCTTGAGGTTGGCCAGGCTTGAGGTTGGCCAGGCTTTTCTTGAGGCTGACCAGGCTATCCTCAAGTTGACCAGGCTTCTTGAAGTGAAAAGCATACACTATATAGCCAAAAGTATGTGGACATCCAGAGGGCATGTTTCCACCGCTCCAGAATTCACTGTGGCCTGCTTTACACCGCTTCAGCCAAAGCACGGCATTGCGCATGATCTTAGGCTTAAGTGCAGCTGCTCAGTCATGGAAACCCATTCTTTGAAGCTCCCATATTACAGTTCTTGCACTGATTTTACTTCCACAGGCAGCTTGAAACTGGACAGCGAGTAACAGAGAACAGGCCATGTTTACACGCTACGGCTGCAGCACTAGGCGGTTCCACTCTGGGAGTGTGTGTGTGGAACCTGCTGCTTCGTGCTGCTGCTGCTCCTAGACGCTTCCACTTCATAATAACTGAACTTACGGTTCACCAGAGCAGATCTAGGAACTATGACAGTGCCATGGCACTGAGGTCTTCAGTATGGCCCATTCTACTGCCAGTGTTTGTCTATGGAGACTGGATGGCTCTGTTGTATAAACCTTTTAGCAATGAGTTTAGCGGAACTCAATTAAGAGGAGGCGTGTCCACACACTTTTGGCCATATTGGGCTTCTAAACTAATACTGAATGACTTAAATTTAAATTTGCAACAACACACCAACATCCATCTCCATCTGTTTACACTGTGTGAAAATGTAATGATGAAAGGACCAACAGAAACGGCACAAAATTGTTCTTGGGGAAAGAAATCAGGTCCCGCTGAATTGGGTTTCTGCCCTGTCCTGTAACGCTGCCATTATGAAGACCCTGTTTTATCCTCTCCACTAAAACACTCACTACAACAGCAACACATACCACACCATACAACCCAGGCAAAAACGAAGCAGCTCTGGTGGTGGGTGGGAGGTCACATCAGACATTGCAACAGCATTCCTGAGGACGCCCGCAAGCCACAAGGGGCCACGCAGGGTACAGAGTCCGGAATGTTCTGGTACACCCAGGTCATGTGGTGGAGTATTATTCTCTCAGTGTAATCCACATGTGTGTACACGTTAGGACCTGAGAACCACTTCTGAAGGGTCAGTGGAGTTCACTGGAGTCTGGTCAACATTGAGGCCGGATATATCTGAGATTGCCAACACGGTAGGAATCCGGAGTGGACCTGTGGAGGGTGGGTTCCCTTTTTGAGTCTTGGTTCTTCTCAAGGTTTCTTCCTCTTGCTCTGAGGGAGTTCTCCTCGCCCCTGTTGCCTCTGGCTTGCTCACTGGGGGCTCGGACCCGGATTCTTTGTAAAGCTGCTTTGTGACAACGTCTGTTGTAACAGGTGCATATGATTAAACCTTGACTTGACTAAGCTACACTGAGCATGATATGTGATATATGAATTTAATACTTCTAAAGACCAAAATGTATTCAAGCAGTGCTTGGTTTCTGACTACATGACCATTATCTGTTAAAACAGGTTGAATTGGCTGACTACTCTGGATTAATGTAATGCAGAGTAACTATTTCAAACCAAAACTATTATTAATGTAAAAAGAAAGTCTAGATTTCGCTTTCAGTTTGGCTTTAATTTACAGTTCAGTTGCTTTTATAAGATAAGATGATCCTAAAAATTTAAACCCAGAAGACAGCGCTTTTATTACACATAGTAGAATACAGTTAGATCAAAGAAATAGACTAGTGTAGAAACAGACTACTGTAGAATAGACTGGTGTAGAGATAGACTGGTGTAGAAATAGACTAGTGTAGAGATAGACTGGTGTAGAAATAGACTAGTGTAGAAATAGACTGGTGTAGAGATGGACTGGTGTAGAGACGGACCGGTGTAGAGACGGACCCGTGTAGAGACAGACCGGTGTAGGAATAGACTCGTGTAGAGATAGACTCGTGTAGAGATAGACTCGTGTAGAGATAGACTGGTGTAGAGACAGACCCGTGTAGAGACAGACCGGTGTAGAGATAGACTGGTGTAGAGATAGACTGGTGTAGAGATAGACTGGTGTAGAGATAGACTGGTGTAGAGATAGACTAGTGTAGAGATAGACTGGTGTAGAGATAGACTGGTGTAGAGATAGACTGGTGTAGAGATAGACTGGTGTAGAAATAGAGAGTGCTATGAGATAGATGGTTTAGAGATAGGACTGGTTGTAGAGACGGGACCGGTATAGAGACATGAGGACTAGTGTAGAGGACAGACTTAGTGTAGAGACAGACCAGTGTAGTAGAGACTGGTGTCATAGAGGAGGTAGTAGTAGAAGATAGACTGGTGTAGAGAATAGACTAGTGTAGAGTATATGCGCTAGCTGTAGAAAATAGACTCGTGTAGAGATAGACTAGTGTAGAGATAGACTAGTGTAGAAATAGACTACTGTAGAGATAGACTGGTGTAGAGATAGACTAGTGTAGAGATAGACTAGTGTAGAGATAGACTAGTGTAGAGATAGACTACTGTAGAGATAGACTGGTGTAGAGATAGACTAGTGTAGAAATAGACTACTGTAGAGATAGACTACTGTAGAAATAGACTACTGTAGAGATAGAACGGTGTAGAGATAGACCGGTGTAGAAATAGACTGGTGTAGAGATAGACTGGTGTAGAAATAGACTGGTGTAGAGATAGACTGGTGTAGAAATAGACTACTGTAGGAATAGACTAGCATAGAGATAGACTGGTTTAGAGATAGACTGGCGTAGAGATAGACTGGCGTAGAGATAGATTGGTGTAGAGATAGACTAGTGTAGAGATAGACCGGCGTAGAGATAGACCGGCGTAGAGATAGACTGGTTTAGAGATATACTAGCGTAGAGATAGACTGGTATAGAGATAGACTGGTTTAGAGATAGACTAGCGTAGAGATAGATTGGTGTAGAGATAGATTGGTGTAGAGTTAGACTAGTGTAGAAATAGATTGTTGTAGAGATAGATTGGTGTAGAGATAGATTGGTGTAGAGATAGACTAGTGTAGAAATAGATTGTTGTAGAGATAGATTGGTGTAGAGATAGATTGGTGTAGAGATAGACTAGTGTAGAAATAGACTAGTGTAGAGATAGACCGGCGTAGAGATAGACTGGCGTAGAGATAGACTGGCGTAGAGATAGACTGGCGTAGAGATAGACTGGTGTAGAAATAGACTAGTGTAGAGATAGACTGGCGTAGAGATAGACTGGTGTAGAAATAGACTAGTGTAGAGATAGACTGGTGTAGAAATAGACTAGTGTAGAGATAGACTGGTGTAGAAATAGACTGGTGTAGGAATAGACTACTGAGGGGAGCGGCTGTTATACAGTCTGACGGCGGGCGGAAGGAAGGATCTGCAGTATCTCCTTCACACACCGCGGGTGCAGCAGCCGGGCACTGAAGGAGCTGCCCAGTGCTTCCCGAGAGTGGGACATGAGGTGGGACAGGTTCTTCAGCATGTGTTTGAACTCAGTCCTCATTCTCCTGTCCCCCGCCACCTCCACTGGGTCAGGAGGACACCCCAGGACAGAGCTGGACTTCTCTGTTCAGTCTCTTCCTGTTCAGTCAGATGGCTGGCCAGATGCATGTGCTGCCACAGCAGAAAAAAAAAAACATTGTGATGCCACCACAGCATCGAAGAAGGTGCTCAGGAGCGCCCCCTGCACTTTAAAGGACCTGAGTGCCCTCAGGGGATGTAGTCGGCTCTGGCAACAGTTATACAAGCTAAAATAAATACAGCATGTATATGCAAATACTTATACTGAGTTCCTATTGGCTCAGAGGGCCGCTTTGGGCAGTTATGCTGTCTAGGAATCCTAGATGGCTATGACAGTATCGGTGATCAAGCTCCTCTGAAATCTTTCTATGGCAGGGCAGGGCAGGGCAGGGTGCGCATTCACACCCGTGGGTCCCTCGTGAAACAGGCAGACCCTCAGACAACAATGGAGGCAGGAGCGGGGCCAGAACCACTGTGTTGGATTACAACCTCAACCGGGACCAGGATCAAAAGACTCGGGACCTCAACCACAGGGCAAAAGTTCAGGCAGTTGAACCACTCCAGCACCAGAACATCTGCACTTCCTACATATCGGTTCCTCAGAAGACTTTCACCAGGCGACGGTTTCGGCTATTGCACACCTGGAACTGAACAATTAGACTGAGGAAATGAGTGACGCCAAAAAAGCCAAGTTGGAAGAGACTCCTATCTGCATTTTCTAACCAGCTGGAGAAGAGAAGGCACTGACAGCGCTCTAGTCTGAGCGAAACACGACATGCTCCTGAATAAACCCATTTCGAATGCATCGTTCCAAATCTCTGCTCTGCACATCCCACCCCTAGCACCACGGTGGTCCACCCATCAAAGTCTGCGTAGATATGCACATTTAAACATGCAAACTTCCATCCCACACATCTGAAACCGCATCCCTCCATCCCACACACACTTTTCTTCCTTTACCTTAGCTGATGCTCCCGCAGGTTCGATAGAGCCTCCATGCCGTGGAGATACGAATACACGATCTCCAGATCCTGCAGGAAGAGAGAAGCACAGATCAGTGTCTATTCATCTGCATACAACACACATCCATTAAACTAGGCCTGGCTGGCATGAAGACTGCACAAACAGCTGGACCCAGAAGGTAACCTAACAGCCATGACTGGGAGATTCAGTGAGCAGTGATGCCTCCACGAGACCTGTTAGTGCCAGCACCATTGGCAGACGGCTACATGATGCAGGACTGGCACACAGATCGTTACGACTGTCCCCAACCCCACATCAGCGTTACCAAAGACTGCAATGGCGTCGTGCCAGACTGTCATGGAGAATAGCAGCGAGTCAGTGTGTGGAGGCACCGTGGTCAGCACCAAGATGGACGGTTTGTTGTCACACATGCAGAAGGCCTGGGTCACTCCACCTCCACCCCTACCACAAAATCTGCAGGAAGGGTGTGAGGATATTCAAGCTGTATGGGATGGACCATCACAGGACACCATGAGAAACCTCTACAGAGACGTCTGGCATGTCGCATTAGCCCAACGCCGTACCGAGAGACAGACTTCTGTATCTGTAGCTCAATAAATATTCCCCATATCAGTCTAAACTTATCATTTACTGTTCCTGGGAACCTTTATCTTCCTTCCCAACAGCACTGCATTCCCACACCTCCTTCTGGGTTCAGCTATTCCCACATTTGACTCATATTTGACCCTTGAGGATCATCCAGAATACCTAAGCCTGAAACCAATAGGGGCTGTCTATGTTAAATTCTTTCACCAGCCCTTTAGGTTTCTACTGAAAATCAAACCAGTAGACATTAAACCACTGTAAGCAGCTTCTTTTACATTACAGGTCGTACAATATCATAGTCCGACCAATACATGGTTCGAGCTTCAACCCTAATGCACTCTATAGGAAACGGGACTGCAGTCAGTAAACCCTCCTGGTATCCAGCCAGTGTTCCGGAGTGATTAGCCGGAATTACGCTGGATACAAGACGCAGAAACAAACAGCGTCTCAGAAAAGCTGAATCTCTCTCTGAACGCTCACTGTGCAGCTGTGGTCTATGGACAGAGGACGGCACTGAGACGTGGCAGACCTACGATATCAATACTGGCTGTTTATAAGAAACACTTAGAGGAAAATAAACAAGAGTTTACAAGAAAAGCACAACAAACAAGCACAGAGAACAGGGGCCGTGCAGAGACTCGCACTGAGACCCCCATTCAGGTGGGCTATACACGGCGACTCGGCTCAGCAGGACACTATACAGTCTGTTACAGTCTCTTCTGTAACTAGGGATGCAAGGCTCATGAACAGCTTAAGAAGTGATGGAACAAACGCCAGTGTCAAAATCCCATTAGAAACTCGTCTAGTCCACAAACCAAGAGGGTTCTATAGAGAGGAGACGGTGGTTTGTTCCGTCTCTGGTGTGTTTAGACATCTTTGGTCCATACTGGGCTCGTAAGCAAACCGAGGCCGGCCCGCTCAGGGGTGCCGTTATTTGGTTTGCATCACAGTTCAGATGGCAGCAGTACCCCAAACCGCACTGACATGAGAGTATTACACAGAAGCATATGTGTGTGTGTGTGTGTGTGTGTGTATCAGTGAGTGTGTGTGTGTATATGCGTGCATGTGTGTATGTGTGAGTGTGTACGTGTGTGCGTGTCTGTGTATTGTGTGTGGGTGTGTGTCTGTGCATTTTGTGTGTATGAGTGTGTGTGTGTACGTGTGTGTGTGTGCATATATGGTGTGTATCAGTGAGTGTGTACGTGTGTGTGTGTGTGTGTGTGTGTGTGTGTGTGTGTGTGTGTGTGTGGGAGTGAGTGTGTGTGTCTGTGCATTTTGTGTGTATGAGTGTGTGCAGATGCGTGTGCAGATGTGTGTGTATGAGTGTGTGCAGATGCGTGTGCAGATGTGTGTATGTGTACGAATGTGTGTATGTGTGTATGTGTACAAATGTGTGTGTGTGTGTGTGTGTGTGTGTCGGAGCATTGTGTGTCTGTGTACGTGTACGTGTGTGTGTGTGTGTCTGTGTATTGTGTGCGTGTGCGTGTGTGTGTGTCTGTGTATTGTGTGTGTGTGTACACGTCATACAAACTCCACCAGAGATGTACATATGACCCCACGTCATGAAGTTCTATCAGCACTGACCAGTGTATATACTGCATGATGTGTGGTTGAGGAGCACACACTGCCCCCTGTCCCCCCTCTGCAGCCACACACCAACACAGATGCCAGCACTGGGCCGGCTTTGTGTTTACAAAGGCATGCTGGGATAGTGGCAGGACAAAAGAGAGTCTGTTCACACACACAGAGTCGTTTCAGCCGACCGTCAGAGACCTTACGTTACAGCGCGCGCGCACACACACACACACACACACACACACACACACACACACACACACACACACACACACACACACACACACACACACACACAGCACTGATGGCACTCACTAAATATTAACACTGATAAACACAGAGCGCCGTCACTTACTACCAGAGTCAGACCCTTACAATGAACTACAACCTTCAAACAAGCTCCGTCCCACCTTTATTACCCTTCCCCACACAGTATTCCTAACACCTCTTAATACTGAACACACCAAACATTCATCACATTAAATAAACACTATCTGGGAGCCACCACAGCTCATAATCTCTTCCCCTGCACTGACGCCAACTCTCAGAAGGAATGAGAGAATGGATTAGGGGCCGTTTAGGGCCCCCTTCAGGACAGAGGATAGATGGAGTCTGCTCTTACCCTCTGTTCATTATCAGCTGAAAGCAACAGGGAACTAAAGAGCCAGCGAAACACTGCAAACTAATGATGCTGGCCTGAGCAGAGCCAGGTCAGCCCCTGCGTCCACCATGCCTTTAATCCAGGTGAATGGAGTTCTATTGAGCTCCGTCACCCCCTGCTGTCCATTCACGGTACTGCAATTCCATATCAATCCCAGAAACAGCCCAGAGATTCCTTCTCTCTTTAGTGTGTTAGCTGAACTGGGTAATACAGTCTGTGGTTATGATGTCACTAGTTAGAAAGAGTCCCATGTAAGTCCAGGATGGAATGAAATGGCATGAATATATATATTTAATAATATATAAAAATAATAAAAGTAAAAATAAATTATATGAAATGGGTGTTTAGCAGTGATTTATAGAATTAATTGGTGCTTAAAAATAAATAAATTAAAAAAAATAATAATAATAATAATAATAATATTATATATATATATATATATATATATATATATAAAAATATATATTATATAGTATATATTTTTTTTTTTTTATATATATATATATATATTATATATTATATTTATTATATATTATTTCTATATATATTATATCAGATACTAATAATACAGTTATTCTTTTTAAACATCTAATTCTTTTTAATTCATCTCGAGATGAATGGCCATAAAATAAAATGCATTATAACTTAAATAAATAAATAACTAAATAAAAGCACTAAAAATTTAAAATTAAAATTCATTTTAATCGATAATTTGTTTGCGGTTTTACAAATTAGGAGCAAAAATCAACTCTGATTCCGAAAAACACATGCACAGCATTTTTCCACAGCAACCGTAAATGTGTACGGTTAAACAGAATGGATTTATTTGGGATTAATACATAATAAATTTGATATTTTGGGAGTTATATCATGGTCATGACCCCATTCCTAGTCACATGACACACACACACACTCACACACACATACACACACACACACACACATACATACATACATACATACATACATACATACACACACACATACACACACATACACACACATACACACACATACATACATACATACATACATACATACATATATATATACATACACACACACACACACACACTCACACACTCACACACTCACACACTCACACACACACACACTCACACACACACACACACACACACACACACACACACACACACAGACACACAGACACACACACACACAGCTGATCCAGCAGCTAAGCGACTGTGGTGCATTTACAGAATTTCCAGCATCTCTTCTGCCCTGTGGTGGTTTGGTAACACCTTCCCAGCGCCACAAGAAATGCTCCAGCTGGAACACTTCTGCCACTAGATGGCAGGCTGCGGCCGGCTTTCCGAGCCTTTGGTCCAGTCTAGTATTCCGGCCCTCAGCGCCGCTGCTGGCTGGAACGAAACGAAACCAGAAAATTGTGGCTTCTTTTTTTTTCTCCCTCAAATATTGCTTCTAAATTCAACATGGAAAGAATGTGTGGAACCCCATTTCTTCAACGCCGGCGTCCCCATCGGCCCCATGCTCTCTTATTGCCTCCCCCTCTCTCCCTCTCCCTCTGTCTGAGAGTCCATTCCAGGACAGAGTTTAACCCTTACGCTGAGAGAGAGAAGTGGCTGCCTTTAACCTGACCTCCTTTAACAGTGCGGACTCTCAGCGCAGATATTCACACACATAGGGGTCTAACAAGCCTGAACACTTGTAGGTTTGAGTTGCAAGCCATTTCCTTGAGCTAGCAGACACAGAAACAGGGAAACACTGCCCACTTCAGTCGCCTCAATACTGTCAGTCTAAAATATAGTGCAACTGAATCGCATTCTGAGCATGTGAGCACATTCCTGACAGCTCCGATACCATAACCTGATCCATCCAATGCGGAAACACAGCTCACACACTACAGCAAACGAGTGGAAAGTGGGAAAAACCAAGGTGGTGATGTTTACATTACGTGCATCAGTGCTCAGTTCCGATTTGACTTGTTGGTCCACATTCATGGCGCTGCATTAGGATATCGTCGCTGTCCGCTGAAAACAGGTATCTCCATTTTTGTTGATTTTTGCCTCATTTGATCACAGCAGCTGCTGTTTACACTGGGTGAGAATTTCATGACGAATGGACCCACCGAAACGGCCTCCAACTGCTCGGTAACACGTCTGGTTCCATTGACTTCATTAAAGCTCAATGAGGTTTTTGCCCTCTCCTGTAAAGTTACCATTTTGGAGATACAGGTGTTTCTTTAGACAGCGATGGTATGTCATCTGGTGCGCCCCACACACTCCATAAAGTCACACACTTCAACAAGTGGCTGGCAGAACAAGCAGTCACTGCATACACCGACTGGAATGAAACTTGGGATGGGGAGGTCTGACATCATGAGACATGGGAATGATGGAGGTGTCACGCTCGACCGTGCATGTGACATAACCAGGACGGGCCGTATCGCTGTACCTGACTGACCCAACAGCCACGATAGCAGATATTCAGCTAGCAGTGGTGCCCTCCATGAGTCATCCTGTTAGTGCCAGCACCTTTGGCAGACAGCTGCACCACGCAGGACTACATGCACACAGACCGTTACCACGACTGTCCGTCACACTACCACGTCACCGTCACCAAAGACTGCAGTGGTGTCGTACCAAACTGTCATGGAGCGACTCAGAATGACAGCGGGTCATCTTCAGTGACGAGTCCCGCTTTAGTTTTGGTGGAGACGCCCAACGAACCCGTGTGTGGAGGCACAGTGGTCAGCACCGAGATGAACGATTTGTTGTCACACGTCCAGAAGGCCTGGTGTCACTCCACCTCCACCCCTACCGCACCATCTGCACAAGCTGTGTGAGGATATTCAAGCTGCATGGGATGGATTATCACAGGACACCATTAGGAACCTCTACAGCTCCATACCGAGACGTCTGGCGTGTTGGGTTAGCAAGCATGGTGGCTTGATGCCATACTGAGAGACAGACTTCTGTATGTGTAGCTCAATAAATATTGATCATATCAGTCTAAATTGATCATTTATTGTTCCTGGTGACCTTTATCTTCAATCCCAACAGTGCTGCCACCCCACACTTCCTTCTGTGTGTGGCTATTCTTTGGGCCTTTAATCTGCCGGCTTTCTAATCAAAAGTTGAAAAAAGGTCAGACACACAGTTACTGCTATGACTCGCCCTAAGCTCTGCACTGCTGCTATGTGAATGAACTTGTATGACCACGACTCGGATCTGCCTCCAGTTGAGTCAGCTACGTGTATATTGGTACAGCGCTAGAGAGACACGAACTGCCAATAAACCAATAAACCTGATTCTGACTCTGATTAAGAAGCGCATATGAAAGCAGCTCGGATCGAATCTGCCAGGATCACACGGCGTGTGTCCACACAGCTTCATATACAGGCAAAAAAAAAATCAGCAGCTGTCCTACATCAGCCTGGTGACATGAACACGGCCGAAGACTGCGTGTTGAGACACCATATCAGAGTATACTGTGCTAGGCAGACTGCGGCAGTGGGGTATGCGGTTGATCAGGAGGCTCAGAAGGGCTGTGATGTAACTAGCGCTGTCTCAGGTCATGGGATGAGATGATTATGTTAAAAACTGAACTGATGTAATTACTTCTGCTGTAATTAATGAGCCGCTTGTGAGCTGAGGCATGAACAAAGCTCCATGGAGAGGCGCCTCCCACTCGCTAACAACCCACCCAAAATTAAAAGGAGGACCAAGGTCTGCGGTCCAAACACAGATCAGGTGAGCTGGTTCTCAAAGCTTCACCAACACACCTCTATAGTCGACCATTCATCCCAAGGCCTGCTGCTGCATGTTAGAGAGGTCGGGTTCTGATGTTGGATGGTTAGGACTGTGCTGGGTGCTCAGTCCCTCCAAAGAGCGCAATACCATTCACAATCCAAAGTGGGAGGACACTGTACCCACCTCCCCCACATGCCAACACGTGTCCAGAGCATCCCACTCTAGTGGCAAAGCTTTCCTATGGAGATTGTATAAGCTATATGTGTCAGCGGTAATTAAAGCAACTGTGTGTATAAATTATAAGGGCCGTCTGGATACTTCTGGACACGATTCTGTGTTTCAGGTGAGGTTCAAGCTGATTTGCCATGTACAGCATTGGGCTGGAGTCAATTTTAACCCAGTAGAGTTGTTAGAGGATTGATTAGAAGGATTCTGCCAAGGAACAGGCCGGGCTGGTGGAAAGCTCCTCTGGCTTAGGAGCACCCAAGCTGTGTGAAGCAAGTTGGCCAAATAGCAGCAGTATCAAGAGGGACGTTAACACAGCATGGGAGATGAATGGTGTTCTACAGCAGATACGGTCAGCAAGTCCACAAAAATATATCGTCGCTGTCCAATGAAACACAGGTATCTCCATTTTTGTTGATTTTCACTTTTATGCCTTGTTTGGTCACATGAGTTGCTTTTGACACTGTGTATGAATTTCATGACGAATGGACCAACAGAAATGGCCCCAAACTGCTTGGAAAGACGTCTGGTTCCATTGACTTCCATTCAGATTAAAGGAGGTTTTTGGGCTCTCCTGTAAAGTTGCCATTTTGGAGATACCTGTTTTTCTTTGGACAGGGACGATATAGGTAAGGTTTGAGATATGCAAAATATCAGATCATCCTATTTTCTATCGATCGTCTCGGACACTTAGTAACAAAGCAGAGCACAATAAAAGCACGTCCCTGGTAAACCCAACTTGGAAAAGGTTTGGGTTGAGTCCGGGTATTTAACAATACTACACTGTGGAGTCACATTATTATGACATCCTGGTACGCTGGTATCTGAAGCTTGGGCAGGGTCAATCAAGGTGGTCCCACTGATGCTCAACTGGGTTCAAGTCTGGAGAACTAGGATGGCCGGGGTAGTACTCGGAAGTCTTGGTCATGCTCTTCCCAACAATGTCATTTCTAGTCGTGTGACAGTCGCATTGTTTTGCTGGAAGATCCCATCCAGCCCAAGGAAGACAATCAGCATGGTTTGCCCCCCCTTAATCCATGACAGCAACGAGGGACGTGTGTGCAGACAGCCCACCATAAACCTTACATACCCACCAAGCCTGCTCACGACACGTGACTTCCTTCACGAGCTACACACTGCCAGAGAGAATAGGAATATGACTCGACAGTGTGGTCGGGCCTAGTCGGGTCAGGTGTCAGCGTTGCTGGTGCAGGTCAGGTTTAGCCTTATTTGAGCAGAGCTGTCTCTAAGGCTGTATGTTCTAGACAAGCATCACTACTGTCGCTCGGCTCTGTAGCACAGAAACACTCATCGGGGTCTCTGATTGGTCAGGAAGCTTAGAGTAATCAAGCTTTCCGATTGTGATTGGTTGTGAACAGCCTTTTGCAAAAGCAGTACCGCAAGATCATCCCACTCATTACCCCTCTAGCATTATTTAAAAATGCTTGGGGGTCTCACTGGAGGGTCCAGGAATAGTCTGATGGTCTTAAATGATTAACAGTGAGTCAGGGTATATGGTATTAAACCCCCCTCTTGTTTCTGTTACCTTCCTCTCCTCACACTTTTACTCTCTACCTCATCCATCTGTTCCTTCTCCATCTCAGCCTCCCCAGACTTCCTCCTGGAGTGCTTTGGGACAATAGGCGCACCATGTCCTGTGATTGGCCAGACACAAGGAGCCAAGGCTGCAGTGGCCGGACCTTATTGGCTCTGCGCATCCCCCGGGGAAGGCCACGGGTGCCGTGGTAACGAGCTGAGTGACATGGTCCTCGGAGACCACAAGCGCTGAGGCCCGCGAGGATGAAGGCAGACAATAGCACACTTCAGCAGAAGCCTCTGTTCGGGGGAAGGGAGGGGGGAGGAAGGGAGGGAGGGATAGCACCTCGAGTCGGTAAACAAGCAGCATTTGATACGCTTCCCAAAAAGGTGCACCAAGCACTTCCTCCACTTGGCGAAAGTGCAGCACAAAGCAGCATTGCATAAGCCAAAAACAGGTTTGGCTGTCCGGGAGCAGAAGCGCTAGCCTTGCGAAGCTCTGACAGGCACTTCCTTAACAAACAGCATCGAGCACTTCATTCTGGCTTTTAAATGCCCACTAAATGGGTCTGCAAAACATGAACTGCTCATCCTTCTCGACTCCCGGACTCATTAAGCTCAGTAAGGCACTTTCAATAAACACACACACACACGTATAAGATGCTTTCAAGTCTTCCACTTGCTTTAGATTCTGCTAATTCATTTCCTAAATGGTTAAAAATAGCACTAAAGGTTCACAAGTCATATGGAACGCGTTCTTAATCAACCATCTACCATGCAAAGAACCATTTAGGCCTGCCAGCGGGTCTATATTTACATTTACATTTATGGTATTTAGCTGACGCTCTTATCCAGAGCGACTTACAAGGTTAATCATATTACAGGTAGGCCAGTGTAGTGTAGGAGTCTTGCCCAAGGACTCTTATTGGTGTAGCACAGCATAGACACCCAGACTGGGATTCGAACCCCAGTCTCACACATGTGGTAGGCAGCGGTGTTATCCGCTGAGCTACACCAACTATATACGTTCGTCCAAAGAATGGCTGCACAAACAGCTGCACCCGGAAGGAAGCAGCCGACAGGAATGAAACTTGGTGGGCAGGCCTGACATTGTGAGACATGCTAATGATTCAACTCTCAGGCTCAGACACGCATGTGACGCAAACCATGACGGGCCTTATCAGGGTACCTGACTGACCCAACAGCCACAACTGTGGACATTCAGCGAGCAGTGATGTCCTCCATCATTCTGTTAGCGCCTGAGCCATTGGAAGACAGCTAGACTACATCCACGAGGACTGTTGCGACGACCGTCCTTAACACCACGCCAAAGTCACCAAAGACTGCTATCTTGGTAGAGATGATTAGCGAATCCACATGTGCGTCCCACATCACATGTCCAGAAGTCCTGGTCTCACTCTACCTCCATCCCTACCACAGAGTCTGCAGGGACTGTGTGAGAATACTCAAGCTGCATGGGATGGATTATCACAGGACACCATTGGGAACCGCTACACCTCCATGCCGAGACGTCTGGCATGTTGCGTTAGCCCACCCCCATACTAAAAGACACTACTTCTGTATATGTAGCTCAATAAATATTGATCATATCTAAATTCATTGTTTATTATTATTGTTCCTGGTCACCTTTATCTTCCTTCCCAACAGCCCTGAAATCCCATTTTTACTATCTAACCGTTACACAATATGGAAAGGACCAAAGGTCCCTCAACAGAGCTCAAGGCACCATGGTAACCATAGCAACCGCCTTCTTAAACATCAACCGACGAGACCAAAAGGGACCATAATTCCCCTTTTGTGTCTGTCCAGGTGATCCGGCCTGTGCTGAGCGAAACAGCTCAGCAGACCTTTTTAGCATTTGGATCGTTATGCTAAACCGAACTGCTTGCAGCAAGGTTCTCTGGTCCGGTCCAGCTGGAGAGGTCAGCATGTCCGGAGCAGAGCCACGCAGTCAGTATCACCTCGATACGCTGACAGTTTTCCTCATTACAGCCGTTTATCTCTCCGCTGCACGGCTAGCTGCGCTAAGCTAACAGGGCTTTCTCTGGCAGCCGGCCTGCTAGCGCTGCTACTCTAGCC
This sequence comes from Prochilodus magdalenae, assembly GCA_024036415.1. Lineage (NCBI taxonomy): Eukaryota > Metazoa > Chordata > Actinopteri > Characiformes > Prochilodontidae > Prochilodus > Prochilodus magdalenae. Next base: position 48,133 of record JAMWET010003674.1, on the reverse strand, counting down.
GCCGCATTAATCACTGTCCGGCAGATCTAGCGTCGCTCCTGTATATCGGTGGGGAAAAGAGGTGAGAGCGCAAACGATCGCCCCGAACGGCCAATTCGGGGAAGGAAGAGAGCGACCCAGATACGCACAATAGCTCACTTGTCACCGGTTGGCAGTCATGAGCAATTAACAGGGCTTCATCTTCAGTACACAAGGACCACTATGAGGAAGACATGCCGTTCCTCCATAGCCCTCCATTCGACAGTGACCTTTACAAAGACTTTTCTGTCTCTCCGGTAAAGGGCATGGTGCTTCTCAGTACCTTCTCTACACCTCAGAATAACCGCAATAACAGAACTCAACACATTTCACTTCAAACGATCCGGTTTCAGGTCCAAATCTGGCGAAACGTCTGAAACAGGTTCCTTCATAGGCGACTGTAGCCATCCTGTACTCCTACATCACTGTCTGTCAGAGCATCTGCTAGATATTATTTTTTGATTGGCAGATTAATGTCAATTCATTTAATGACAATCATAATGACCATCTTAAATATGAATGTGTTTTCAGCAACAATAAATAAATAAATAAATAAATAAATAAATAATGATAATTATTTCAACTGTGATGCAAAGATATGGGCCTAAATGTCACCTATATACTTTACTTTAACTACTGATGATGATAAATGCCCAATGGCGGCTTTAATTAAGCAACAATCTGTCCATACGGATATTCTAACTTCCTAAACAGTCTGTTATAGGTGACCTGTGAGAACCCTCGGCAGACAGTTAGCATAGCTAAGCTTGGAAAGTGTTGTGTGTAGCTGTGAGGACAGACTGGGATTCCAGAGAGACCAGCAGGAACAACTGGCCATTCTACCTTACAACATGTCACTGCTGTCCAATGAGAACATGCTTCTCCATTTCTTTGTCGTTTTTTTATTTTTATGCTTCATCTGAACACGGCAGCTGCTGTTCACACTGTAAGCAGCTTTCATGATGAATGGACCAAGTGGCCCAAGTTGCTTGGAAAAAAGTCTGGTTCCATTGACTTGCATACTAATTAGGGATGCACCGAAGTGGAAAGTTCCGGCCGAACTAAAACATTTAGCCGAAGGCCGAGCGCTGAATACCGCTTCATTCGTTTGTGCCACTTTTTCACCCTTACAGAATTTAAATAGGCCTAATCCCGGACAGCAAGCGCATGCGGACCACCTCTGGCAAAGATATGGCACTGCTGGCCCTCTGGCGACACTGGGCCAAAGGTGGGCCACATATTTACAACATGGATTTGACCCACCGGTCCCAAAAGAGATCTGGTCCACTTCTGCACATGCACACACAAACCACACCCACCACACCCCCACACACACAAACACAAACACACGCACACGCGCACACACACACACACGCACGCGCTCACACACACACTCACACGCGCACACACACACACACACACACACACACACACACACACACACACACACACCAACCACACGCACACCCACACGCGCGCACGCACGCACGCACATGCATGCACACACACACACACACACACACACACAAGCACGCACACGCAAGCACGCACACACACACACACCAACCACACCACACGCACACCCACACGCGCGCACGCACGAATGCACGAACGCACATATGCACGCACACACGCACGCGCACACACACAGCCACACGCATGCACGCACGCATACACACGCGCACACACACACACACGCGCACACACACACACACACACACACACACCAACCACACCACACCCGCACGCACGCGCGCGCGCATGAACGCACGCACGCGCACACGCGCACACACACGCACACACGAACCACACCACACCCACACGCACACCCACACGCGCGCACGAACCCACACACGCACACCCACACGCGCGCACGCACACGCAAGCACGCACACGCACCACACACACCAGCTGTCTGTCTGTCTGCCTTTGTAACACTAGTTAAAGCTGACGGCTCAGTTCTGGTCTTCACTGGCTGGGAAACGTCGGGGCGCTCCGGTGTGACCTGCAGTGGTAAAACCAGACGTCCTTGTTCCTGTTTTAAGATTAATCATTTCGGCTGCTGAATAATTGCTGCGACCCTAATACACATTTTCTTCAGACAGTAATGATACGATCTAGAGACGTCATGACTGAACACAGAGCACCAATGCAACTTGCAACTCCTGGGTCTTAACTTGTTAAATTTTTTGTTCCTATACAGACGGTCTTAACTTTTGGCTTGGTGTTGGGTGTTGGGTTGGCAGGCCAAACACAGCACTGTGAGCAGATTCGAGCTCAGAAAATACAATGCGGCACTTTTTAATTAAGCCCCAGTGATTTGTCAGCTAGGTGGAAAGTGGCTCGGGGTCAGCTGAGAATAGAAGAAGTCGTTCTGAAGAGCGTGCTAACGCTACGCTAAAACCTGTTCCCATCATCCCGCTGGGCTGTGGCAGCGCTCCCTGCAATCCATCCAAAACTCGACAGCGATCAGCAGAGCTGCCTGGGGAAAGCGAGACGCTGCTCGAAAGGAGGTGTCTGACATGAGCCCCTATACGCTCTGTACGTCTGGGCGGGTCATGTTAACGCGAAGGGCATGCTACAGTTTCTCCAGCCAGGGCAGCTGTTACAGAAGGATTACCCCATGTGCCGACTCGTACATCATTCATTCACTGGCTCGGGCCTGTAGGAGTGTGTGACATCACACCTAGCGGCGCCATCTATACAGTAAGAGCTGCTTTACCAGATCCAGACTAAGTGTAAGCCAAGCCTACCAGGGATTTCCTGACCTGCATTTCAGACTGTGTGTAGGCTACTTCACTAACCCTCCCTTCTTCTCTCTTAGAATCAAACCAGCTGGTTTTGTTGGTGTGCAGAAAAGCCTGACATATGCAAATGACCTCTGTTCTGATTGGTCGATCTATATCGTATAGAGAAAAGGACGGGTGTCGGGTGGCAGTGCTGTTGGGAAAGAAGATAAAGGTGACCAGGATCAATAAATGATGATACATGTAGACTGATATGATCAATATTTACTGAGCCACACATACAGAAGCCTGTCTCTCAGTATGGCTAACGCAACATGGCGATGGTCTCGGTATGGAGCTGTAGAGGTTCCTAATGGTGCCCTGTGATAATCCATCCCATGCAGCTTAAATATCCTCACACAGTTCCTGCAGATGGTGCGGTAGAGGTGGAGTGACACCAGGCCTTCTGGACGTGTGGGCTGTGCTGACCACAGTGGCTCCGCACACGGGTTCATTGGTCGTCTTCACCAAGATAGAAGCGGGACCTGTTACTGAGTTGGTCCATGACAGTCTGGAACGACACTGACGTGGTGCTAAGGACAGTCTGCGAGCATGTAGTCCTAAAAGGATGACTCACGGAGGACATCACTGCTTGCTGAATGTCTGCACTCGTGGCTGTTGGGTCTGTCAGGTACAGCGATAAGACCCCTCCTTGTAAAACTGAAATCATTTGCATGTCTCTCAGTGTTAAACCTATCCACCAAGCGTCACTCCTGTCTGCTCCTTCTGGGTACAGCTATTCTTTTGATAAGGCGTGTGTGTTACACCATTAAAATGCTAAGTAACGTGAAATACATTACATTTTAAATTTCATTTGAATTTGACGAATATGGAATTTGATAAATACCTCCGTGTTGTACACATAAGCTATTGGAACAGAACACATAGAAGCCAGGAACCCTAAACCTACATTCTCTACTAAAGACTTCAGACTTAACTTGGACTCTGTGAACATCTCATTCCCTAAACCCAACTCAACCACCTACTGAGCTTCAACAGACAGCGTGTCAACAGCTACATCATCTGTAGACAATCCATCCAAACCATGCATAACCAAAAAGCAGTTATGAGGCTATCATATGACACTGATGATATATTCGTGTCCGTGTTCTACATTCCACTTGCCCTGTCCTTGACTCGCTATTGACAGCCAGTTCATGCCTTATGGGTATTTTTAGCCATTGTCGGGCAGAAGGCAGCAGGTGGAGCCTTTGCATACAAAAGCAAGGTCACCAGCAGGAGCAACTGCACACACACCGCCACTGGACCTCCGTCCGGCTCAGACCAACTGCTCCGCATACAACTGCAGGGCACGGGTGTCCTCGGCACGTTCTCAAAAATGACCGATACCGAACGAAACCTCAATGATCACTTCAGCAGTCGTGATGGTGTGTCTGGAAGCCATGTTGGAACCGAAGGACACACCGCCGTCACAGAAAGCCTCAACTGCTCGTCCTCGCAGCACCTGAAGCCGTGTCCTCAGTGACCCGTCCACACAGCGGCCTCATTTGCACAGAACTCTATAATCAGTAATATTCAAAGTAGCTGTTTGCTACCCCTACATTAAACAGAGGAGGAAAAGGAAATGACTGGCTATCTTCCTCTGTAATCTCGGGATTCCTAATTATAAGCACTATTAGAGCGGGGTGAGGTTGACCGGTGGAGGTTCTGTCATGTAATGTGGGGGGTTGGGGGTTTGATTGGCTGCTTGATTCAGGATAAATTAGATGTGTCATTTGCCCATATATAGCCCTGATTAATCACACAGCACAGTGGTCCACAGCATAGTGGCAGCCACCCTCCCCCGTTACCCAACACTGATGTATCTGACCCAGCCAATTAAAGACCTGTAAAGACGTTAATTACCAGGCAGACTGCGGTTCGGACTACACTCCGAAGGAAGAGGCGAGAGACCACTGACCTAGATGTTCATGTCAGCTTTGCACCACAGCGCTTACCTCACAGCAACAGACTGCATGGCCGCGTCTATTAGCGGGCTTCATCACAGTGCTACCCTACATTCATGATAGCAGGCAACAAGTCTCTTACGTCACCCCCTCTTCTGGCTGTGGTTCAGGCCGCACGGCTTGTCGTGTGTGGGCGTGTACACGGTCCAGGAAAGCTAGCTAGTCTTAAAGCACGTATTATTACTGATGAATGAATTGGTATGGAAAGCTAACTGTTTGCATTCTTAGCTAGCTTTTATGGCCGGTTAGCATGCTGGCTATCCTAGTTAGCTAGCAGGTGACTTAACTTCCCAGAGACACCAACGACATCCATTATCTTCTTCCACACTTCATTTCTCTAAAGATGTGTATCTACAGAGACGCATCACATAAACTGGGGAAAGAGGAAACAGAGGTCATGACCTTCTCCTCCATGATCACCACCATGCTGCGGAGAACTGGAACCAAATGCTAGTAGGAGCTAAACCTACTGGTAGGAGCTTATTCATCTTCTGAGCCACTTACCCACCTGGGCTGCAGGGATTGCTAGAGCCTCTCAGAGCACTAGCTGAGCCTTCAAGGCAGGGAACACACAGGACAGGCCGCCAGTCCAAATGCTGTGTTCGAGCGTTGTTGGAAACTGGGAGATACCACGCGCCCCACGATTTTGGGCTCCAATGGCAGTCAAACTCGGTTAATCTGCTAATCAACTGATACATACTGGCATTACAACTGGGATGAATAACTCAGGATCTAGACTACACAAGTTTACAAGATGTGACTCCAGTGGAGCTCTGGGAGGAACTTCTACTGACCGTGGAGGAGTATTTTTCCTTGGGGATCTCTACTCAGGTACACGGCTTGTATACGTCGTCCACCGCTGACTACAAGGCAGTACAGTAGAACACTGAAGACCATTCACTCCGAAGCTTCACCTGTCAGACTGGAAATACTGCACTACACTGCAGAAACACACCACCATTAAAAGCACAGTCCTCATGGGCAGCCACGACCTACAGAACCTCCCCAGGTAAAACTAATCCAGCTCCACTGGGGCTCTAGATAACATGAACAATCCACCTCACAAGCCGAGAGCATGGAGGAACCGCAACCTGGAATTACTGATCACTATGTTCTTGCGCTGCCCCAGTTTTGGCTACAGGGTGCTAGACCAAAGCAACCTGAGACTGAAGTGGGAGCACCTATGTGCACCCACTGGGGTTTAAACCACTGACTGCTACCGCTCCTCCGCACATACACTCATTAAAAAAGGGATCAGATCCGAATGAAATGCGAAGGCATGGAGACAGAAAAGGAAATGAAGGGGAGCTGCAGCTGTAGAGAAGGCAAGGTGCACGTTCTTGAGCTTAGCATCACCTCCATGACTGGCAGCTCTAATCCTATAAGAGTAAAAGCACAGAGAGAGCCACCATAAGCACGCAAAGCTGGACCCTTTCCGGGCTACTGCTGAGCTGCCTGACTCCTCGCATGCACACATGAATCACGCCTGACAGGTTCAACCCAGAGCAGGAGGTGAGCAAGCCTCACGCTAAACACGTCTGGAATTAGCCTGTGGGAGACTATTAACTCTACAGCCTACATACACCGAGGAGCAACGCCGCTCACTGGCTGGAGCGTGCATCTCTGTGCCCTCTGTAATGCTACCCGATGCAGTGTTGTGACTGCGAATGCTTTATTGTGATCAGCTCTTCTGATCGAGGCCTTCACGTCTAATCAGTCCACTCGTGTTTTAAAGGGCCACTGGGGTCATAAACTAGAGTTTAGTACCTTACTCGCTGCACATCCTGTAGCATAAAACTTACTCAGCTTCATCAGTCTGTTCGTGATTCATGATCTCATATTGTTTCCGCTCAAAAGTGCCCAGCATGCATTATGCAAATACAACAACACAGCCGTTGGGAATCCCTGTGGTGTCAACCGAGCCTAACTGCTAGCCAGGTGCTGATCTACAGGCTAATAAATACAGCCAAGCTAGCATTAGAGCCGACCTTACCTGGGCTGCCAAACAAAAATCATTACCTATGGGCTTTCCCCCCGCTCTGGCTTAGTGCGTTATGGAGCTTTTCGGGAATGTAAACAGTAAAGCCCAAAGTACAGGCCAGACGGAGAACACCTTTTCCCAGCTGCCTTTAACAAAGCCTTTAATCCCAGCCCCTTTCTTTGTTACGATGTGACATCATCTCGTAACACAGTCCTGATTGCCCACCTACCTACAGGGGTTGGACAATGAAACTGAAACACCTGTCATTTTAGTGTGGGAGGTCTCATGGCTAAATTGGACCAATCTTCATTAATTGCACATTGCACCAGTAAGAGCAGAGTGTGAAGGTTCAGTTAGCAGGTAAGAGCACAGTTCTGCTCAACATACTGCAATGCACACAGCATTATGGGTGACATACCAGAGTTCAAAAGAGGACAAACTGTTGGTGCACGTCTTGCTGGCGCATCTGTGACCAAGACAGCAAGTCTTTGTGATGTATCAAGAGCCACGGTATCCAGGGTAATGTCAGCATACCACCAAGAAGGACGAACCTCCACCAGCACCACGTAGTGACCTGGCCACTATCCTGCAAGAGGAATGGCTTAAACTCCCTCTGACCACTGTGCAGGACGCAGTATATGTCATTCCCAAGACCAACTGACGCTGTATTGGCCGCAAAAGGAGGCCCTACACCATACTAATAAATGACTGTGGTCTAAAACCAGGTGTTTCAGTTTCATTGTCCAACCCCTGTATCTGCCATTCTTCTGTATATGCCAGCCCATGTCTAACAATGCACCACAAAGCAGTTGCAGGTTTGCAAAATGCCCCCGTACCTTACAGATCGTCATCAAACATCATCAAAAGGCAGACAGATGACTGCAGCACCTAACTACACTCACCATGAAAAGAACAGTTACACCCAGAAGGAATCAACTGACAGGAACGAAACTTGGTGGGTAGGTTTGACATTGTGAGACATGCTAATGACTGAAGTGTCACACTCGGACACACATGTGATGTAAGCAAGGATGGGCTTTATCGCTGCACGTGACTGACCCAACAACCACGACTGTGGACATTTAGCGAGCAGTGATGCCTCCATGAGTCATCCTGTGAGTCCCAGCACCAATGGTAGGCGGCTGCACCACGCAGGACGACATACAGGCAGACCATTATGATGACGACTGTCCTTAACGCCACGTCACCGCCACCAAAGACTGCAGTGGTGTCGTGCCAGACTGTTGTGGAGTGACTCAGAATGGCAGCGGGTCATCTTCAGTGAGGAGTCCCGCTTTAGCCTTGGTGGAGACGCCCAACGAGTCCGTGTGTGGAGGCACCGTGGTCAGCACCAAGATGAACGGTTTGTCGTCACACGTCCAGAAGGCCTGGTGTCACTCCACCTCCACGCCTACCGCACCATCTGCAGGAACCGTGTGAGGATATTCAAGCTGCATGGGATGGATTATCACAGGACTCCATTAGGAACCTCTACAGCTCCATACCGAGACGTCTGGCATGTTGTGTTAGCAAACAGGGCGGCCCGACGCCATACTGAGAGACACTCCTTCTGTATTTCGAATAGCGCTGCATTCCCACACTTTCATCTGGGTGCAACTATTCCTTTAATGATGAGCTTATAGAACCACGATATGAAATTCCAAGCATATCATGCAGGCCTACATCTGGAGCTGAGACCAACAGGGTACGATGCACAGCTGGCCCCAAGGAATCGGGTTTTATACCTGGAAGTCCAGGACATACAGCTGAGCCGACAGAATGGGTATGTTTATATGGAGAAGCAGTTACATTCCATCTCACCTCCAGTGTTTTGAGTCTGCATGCGCACATTTACCCTGTACGCCCACCCACGTTCTCCTCTCAGTCCTCCTCTCGGTCATAAACAACCTAAGGGAGGGCCGTGAACGAGCTGGCCTTGTCAGTTTCTCAGTAAATCAGCAGAGATAGCAGCGCCACTGTCTGCTCCGGTACTGAAATGCACGAGCGATACCGGTGTAGGAGTATTTGCAGAAGCTAACAGCCAGCTCACCTGATAGGCGTGCACCTGGAAAACAGATAACTGCAACGGTGAAACTTGAGTGGGACGCTCCATCTAGCTAACACTGGGGTCAATAAACCTGGCTGAGAGCATCAGGGTTGATCAGCATGAGGGCGATACCTGCCGAACCAGTCAATACAGCCCATTTACTGCACCTGGCAAACTTTATCTTCCTTCCCAACAGCAATGCAATCCCACACAGCTTCCATGTCCCTCCACCTCCACCCCAGAAGGCCCGGTGTCACTCAACCTCCACCCTAACCGCACCACCTGCAGGAACTGTGTGAGAATGTTCAAGCTGCATGGGATGGATTATCAGAGGACACCATTAGGAACCTCTACAGCTCCCCCCCCCATTTGTTTCCACATATGTACCGGGAGTCAAAGAGGAGAACCTTGAACGCAGAACGTAATTAGAACCTGACCTAACGCCAGTGTAATATTTTTAACTGGACCGCTGTAACGACTCCAGACTGGCAGGGGTTAACGGCTAAACAGAGCAGCTGAGGCAGGACATGACGGCATAGCAGACGAGCATCAATGTTGCAGGATCTCTGCTCTTCTCAGCCCTCACACCTTCTGGTCTCGAGACGACACCTCGCCGCAGAGCGTTGCTCTTCACGCGGCGCTAATACGGCGCTCGCTCCAGAAGCCCCGGTTCTGCCAGAGGCTGCATTATTCATGCTGTTAATGGATGTGAATAATTGAAGGAGATGCTCCACTTTGTCGCTGTCGAGGCCGAGCTAGAGTAAGACGCTTCTGAAGCAGCTGAGGCAGCTGCCGCCCCCGGAGGCTGTCGCTGCTGAACCACAGGCCTGTATGAAAACGGCCATAAGTCTGTATTAGAGTCAGGCTTGATCACGGATGTTACTGCTGACGTGTTTTTGCCCATTTGGTTTATACCTGTACGTCGTGAGGCATTGTGAGGTGTGGGATGGTTTAGAGAAGCTGCTAACTGAAGCAGTAAGGCCTCTGTAATTAGCCTTGCAGCACCAACACAAAACTAAAGAAGCGGACCACCGACAGACCGGTCCTGTCATTGCGGTTATACAGGAGCATGGTCATAATTATTCCAGTGGACTGGATTCATCTACCAAAGGTGAGCAGCAGCCACTGCTAAATACCTTTAGCTAAACACCTGGAAACAAAAGAGAGCAGAAACCACCTTAATTGAAAAAAAATAATAAAAATAAAATAAAAAAGTTATAATAATAATAACCTGGTTTTTAATAATCCACATTTTTATTATTATTAGTATTATTGTTATGATTTTGCAGCATTGTCAATATTTTATATAATAATATAGAATATAGAACAATCATCCTATAACAACAACAAATATATTATTGTTCATTGTTTGTTGTTGTTGTTTTATTATTATTATTATTATTATTATTATTATTATCATCATCATCATCGTCATCATCACCACAACATGATAGTTTTTAAGGCGATAATAATAATAATAATAATAATAATAATAATAAAACCACAATCTTTGTTATTATTATTATTATTATAATTTTTAATGTTGTTATTTTACTGCATTGTCAATATCATTAATAATGATTACAACAACAAGCATTATTATTATTATTATTATTATTAATATTATTATTATTATTATTATTATCATCATCATCATCACAACATGATAGTTTTAAAGCATTATCAAAATAATAATAATAATAATAATAATAATAATAATAATAATCAAACCACATAAATTAATTTTTTATTATTTTTAATGTTATTTTGCTGCATTGTCAATACCATTAATAATAATTACAACAACAACAAGCATTATTATTTTTATTATTATTATTATTGACAATGCATTAAAAATCACTATGTTGGGGAACAACATTGACAGAACCAGAGGACAATTCTAGTTTTATATATATCTTGCCAAACCATAACATTCTAAAAATATTATATTTCATATTAAAATATAATGAATATAATATTTCATGTTCTCCTGAAGGCATCTATAGCTGAATTATAGAGTTCCTCTGCTATAAGAAAGAAAAACAGCTAATTATTAGCTAATTATTAAATATGAAATATTCAGGTGCTTGCAGCAGCAGGCTGAGGCTCAGTGCAGCGGACAGGGTCTGCGTTACAGTGTTGATCTGCTGCGGCTCAAACGCGTCTGTGCTGACCGCCACAGAAGGATGGGCACAATTAGAGCCTCCTTAAACACGGGTTCTTATTCCCATCACCCTCTAAAGCCCTATTCGGACCGGATTAGCTTTCCATGGGGAGGTGGGGTAACGTAATGATTACCACTGAGTTATAATCAGAGCTCCTCAGTGAGTTCAGTCCCGCTGAGTGCACCATGTCAGCCCTTTTAACTGACTGCACGCTTCCGTGGCAGCCTTTACCTGCACAACAAGCCACAACAACAACCGCAGATTATATTAATCCCATGCAAATAGACATGTGGGTAAACATTCCATTATCATGTCCTGTGGAAAAGGCCGCTCCCATCTCCCGAGAGTTCTTATCCCGTGTCAAACGGTCATGTACTTTACAGACGTCCTGCAGTAAAGCTACACTAGTGCACCTTCCCATGTAAAACTAATCCCGCCTGAATAGAGCTTTACACGGAGCGTTAGAAAGTCTTTCTTCGGACCCAAATCTCTGGTATTCTTCTCTTTTGGATGAAGAACTGAAAGCGTTACTTTAGATCATGATTTTAGATTCATAATTTTTATGCGTCCCTCACTGTGCCACCAGTAGGGGTCAGCAGTGAGCAATGTTTGTTTACTTGAGTTGGAATTAGTAGGGAGCTCTTTAGCACTGAAAGCTAGCAATACAAAACATTATGGCCGCTTTAGACCGCCCTGTAATTGCTATACTTCTATAATAAGGAACTTCTATAACTAACACAACTTCTATGAGGATCATTTAGGACACCAATTGTTCATCTCATTGATTTCCAAACCATCCAAGCCCCCCAACCAATGCTGCCCAACCTTCTACAAAGCCAAACTATGCTATATGTTTAACGAACCCCTATATTTCAAACAATGCCGTACTATGCTAAATGAATCGTGCTGCTTGATCACATTTGGGTTAACACAGAGTTGCTTTAACTACTGTGCAGACAGGGCACCAGGCGAATCAGGGCCAGGAAAGAGCGCTTCTCTGAACGACTACGGGTAAAAGTTACGCAACCTACCAAAACGCTGAAATGCCGAAACGCTGACCTGATCAGATAAACTGGTCTGAACATGAAAGCGAGCGAAGGAGAGCGGGGGAGATCTTACAAAACCTCCACAGTTAAAACCCGACCAAGCAGGCCGTTTTCTCTGAACTTCAGAACGGGACGGCGAGCGAGCGAGCGAGCGCAGGAGAAGACAACACAGCACGTCTCATTAGGGCTCCCGACAGCTGCGAGCACCGGCGTCATCGCACAGCGGAACCCGTGTGTTAAATAATGCAGGCTGAGGAGGCGGCAGGCTGCTGGGCCACCGCAGAACTGCCGCTACGCACACCGCCAGGAGCACAGCTCCGTCTGATCGACCCGCTACAAAACCAGGGGTATGGTCCCCTATGCTTTCAGAGGGGTGTCGGTTTGCGGTCGCTGATCATCGTGCCCGCTTATGAGGCTAGGAATGGCTGGACTGGAGATGCATGTTCAGGTTAATTCAGAGCTGAACTCCTGCTCTCGCTCCGACGTGCTAGCTATTAAATTGCGCTGTATTATCAAAACCTGAGAACCTGATTATGAATCATTAGATCTCAGCATCAGCTCCCAGGGAAGCAGTAGGCCTGCATGAATTAGCATACGCCCGGGCTTCAGAAACACCTGAGCCAAACTCCAGAGCTAGTTTTCACGCTTTTCACACACAAGTTCAGGAGGGAGGACTGTTTGAACCGAGCTGACGGTAATCCAACTGAAACCAGCTGAACCCAAAGAACAGCACAGAAACAAACAGCTGGCTACGTTTCCGCACTCTCGCCATTTCTGGATGTTTACGTCTTAGCCTGTGGTCGGCCCTGGCACTGCAACAGAAGCCGAGATCCTTCTCCGCTCTCTGAACCGCGAGTCACCGACGAACCGCAGAACCCGTTCTGCGGGGGATTTGTTGAAATGCTCAAACAATGAGGCACTTCTGAAACCGCAGCGCTCCATGGCTGGGATCAAAGCCAAGCGTCCAGGCAGATCAAGTTTGCTCCATGTGCTTCGCTCAAAGCGCCCCAAACGTACGCCACCCTGTAATCAGCCGTACTCTTATATCATTCAGAGCTGAAATCTTCTCCAGGAGATAAAGAGAGAGAAAAGGGGGCCGAAGGGGGCAACCCAGGGGTCTCAGATGCTCCGCCCACACAGAAACGGAACATCTGATATCTCTGGCACACAAAGCTGGCTGGGGGAATGTGTCGGATGTGCTCTTGTGCGCCCGTACATGCACGCTTCTCTGCAGCGCTATCGGAATTTAGCGTTGTGTTTCTTTCCGGCCAAATTCTCGCCAGCGACAGCCAACAGCTGCCTGCGCTGGACGGTGGGGTGAAAAATGAGTTTTCCAGTGCAAAATGCAGACATATGTAAAGTTTGCACACCCCTGGTCCGAATGCGGAGTGCTGATTTTCAAGTTCACGCACTCTCTACAGGGAACGGGCCTTGATAACTCACTTTCCTGTTCTGTTTACTGGCCGGGTCCAACATCAACACCTCATAACCTCTGTACCGTCCACATGATCAGCTAATAAACAGTAACTGTGCTTTATCAATGTGGGTGTTCTCTCTAGAGCATCCCTTACTGTCATTTTCACCAGGGGTGGCACAACGTGCGCATTAGACCACATATCCATGGTATCTAGTGGCGTAGGAAAATATAGATACACACGAATAACACAATACTATGTTGTGTGATGCTGTGCTGATTTTCAAAAACACAGAACCGATGTGTAATTAATTAATTAATAGTTTAGATTAATAGTAAAGATTGGTGGTAGACAGTGTTTCATCTTGTGTTTAAAGCCCCATAAATGCTACCTGTGCGCCGCTATCATTAGCATCAGCAGACCTAGTGGACTAGTTTATGGCTGGGTTCGAAATGGTATACTACACACTATGTATCATATCACACATGTACTAAATCCATCTAGAAGTAGTATGTAGTACGCAGTATGCAACCAAACTGAAAGTCTGTAGTGCACTGGAGATCCCTAGATGGTGTTCTACTCCAGTCAGAGTATCTAGTGTACAGGTGGAGCTATCTTCATGGTGTGCTGCATCCCTTTATGCACCGTGGCCTCACCAGCTCTTAGCCTGCTTCAGCCAGAGAAAATGGCGGCGGGTAAGACCGGGGAGCTAAACACAGCCCACTCCGAGTATAAATGTGGGTGTAGTGGTTGTAGGGGGGGTATGTCAGAATGAGCTTCAGAAAGCTAAATATACAGGTCTGAAGATTAATAAAAGACGAACTCGCTTTAGAGGGAAATAGCCGAGGGGAGCTAACAGCTAGGCTAACCGTATTTACCGTAGCATTGCTAGCAGCAGCTAGCTCTAAACAGTGGAGACAGCTCTGAGGTAAATGTGGGTGTAGTGATTGTAGTGGTGTGTGTGTTTATCAGAACGAGCCTCAGAAAGTTAAATATACAGGTCTGAAGATTAATAAAAGATGAACTCGCTTTAGAGGATCAGTTTTAGAGTGAAATAGCCGAGGGTAACTAACAGCTAGGCTAACCGTATCTCAGGTGAACTGAGCAGCGTTAGCAGCAGCTAGCTCTAAACAGTGGATACAGTAATAACAGCTCTGAGGTAAATGTGAGGTAACTGGTCATGTGACTGTATTAGTATACTACACTGTAGGTCAGAACTCATTACTGTACTGTATACCACACACAGGGAGGGGGGTACAGTATGTAGTACATACTACTGTGCGGTAAAGTAGTGTGCTACTAGGTTCTTGGCAATACACAGTGGGATCTGTACGATCATCTCCCCACTACACTTCATGCTAACAACTTGCTAAGTGGTGTACAGCCCCAGATCTTCTGCTGATAAAAGTCTAGCTTGAGGAGAGTTTCCCTTAATGAAATACAAGCAGTGACGGCATGTTTGGTATACACAAGTTCACGGTAGTCCCACCGAGCTGCTATCAGCTAGTGTTCTGAATCATTTGAGCTTTTAAAAAGGTTAGGTTAGTACCATCTCTACCAGTCGTGCTTACACACAGAGGAATTCATCCTCCACATATAACCCATCCATGCACTGAAACACCAACACAGCAGTGAGCACATGGCCCCGAGCAGACGTGGGCAGCCCTACCCACAGCACCCGGGGAGCAGTTGGAGGTTAGGTGACTTGCTCAAAGGCACTTCACTCAGCAACCTTCCAATCACAAGGCTAGTTCCCTAAACTCCAGCTGACGACTGTCCCAGAAAGAGATGACTTCCCTGACTGGGAAACGAACCCGAGCTGCAGCAGTGAGACCGCCGAACCCTAGACACTAGACCTCCGGGGGCAAAAGAAGGTTCTCTCTGCAATCCTCAACACTAGCCCGTGCTCCGAGTCGGCCCTGATATGTGGTCCGGCTTTAGAAGATTCTGTAATGGGTGAAGGTTCTTAGACCAGTTATTAGACCGTTTCCACACACATTCTTTTGTGGGGCTGCATGTGGGGCAGCGTGATTGGTTCATTTCGTAACATTACTACGTACTTCAACTTATCACGTTACTTCCCCTTCCGCCTAGTCGCCATATGACCGTCCTTATCACTGTTAGCTGTCAGCATGTGACTAATACAACCACTCTTTCACAGGACTGGAGCAGGAGACTCCTGTGAGGAGTCCAGGATCAGAGTTCTCAGGGGTGCAGATCTGAACATGTGTGGTGTTTCATTCAGAGCAGATTGTGTAGTGTGCGGACTTTCATGACTAACAACAACAACCAAGGACGGTAGGTCAGTGAGAATTGTCGCTTTGTGTGGGGGTCCGTTATGAAGTCCTGAAGTGTGAGCCAGGCTAATCAAATAAACCCCCTTCTGGGTTTCTGACACCGTATGACACAAACATGGACAGCTGTGACCTGCACAGCTAAACTCAGGCAACCTCTGGATGTGTCCTTCGGAGCAAGTTTATCGCTTCCTGTCTTTCTATTCCTTTAAACTCCTGACAAATGAGTGGAGCTCAAAATGCCCACTCGGCGGTTTTCAATCAGCTAGCTCGGCCAGAAACGGAGATGTCTGAAAGGGTGGGCATTGGACAGCTCAGACGCGATTACAGCGCCCCTCTTGACATATAACTTAATCAACAAACAGAAAATGGCCTAATGGGATAAGGACCGGACCGGTTATGTCAGGGCACGCTGTCCTTTCCCTCCCCTCGACAATTAGATGAGCAATCATCCGTGCTGATGCAGGCAGAACGCAACGGCACTACTCTGCACTATAGCGATGATGAAGCACGGCTCCTGCCGAGGGCGGGAGACGGAGTTTAGCTGGAGAGCCAGCAGGAAGGCGCTGTTGGGTGTGTGTGGAGCTTTTCAAACTCATTGTATTCGGCTGAGCTCGGGCCTTTTTGCTGTCTTTCATTTTTACAGACAGCCTATCGGTCAGCATTTAGCCTCATTCCCAGGTCGCCCAAATGCCCTGTGCGCTTCGTCCCTTCTCTGGGCCGTTCTAGTTCCTCCTGTATAATGCACCTTGGTTGCTGAGGAACAGGCAGACAAAGCACTCGGGCTGGGAGTATTCCGAGTATCTGGCTGCATATTTTAAGCCTGTGGGGTACAAAGTCTGCCTCCTCTGAAGGCGGTCTACAGCAGGGAATATAAATTGGAGGAGAGGCAGAAGAAACACAGACAAACAATTTAACAAGGATGAAATAAAGTCCTCCCGTTTCTGTAGAGTTTCTTGGAGGAAAAACAAAACTGTCCCGAGCGCTTCCAAACGAAGCCTCGGAATTCTGTCCATATATCAAATAGCTGGATCTGTGCTCGCTCGTTTCTGGGCCAGATTCATTTATGACGATTAGGCCAGACGTCTTTCACGCGCAAAGAGTTTTCAACCAAATCTGAGAAGAAACTGACAAGAGCGCTGCGCAAAGAGCAAAGCCTGTTATCCATGGAGCTTAGATCATCTGAGTGGGATCATATGACCAAGTGCTGGTCCAGCTGAACTGTTAAGCAACCAATTCTGATCTGTAGTTCAACTGTACATCCACCGTTTCAAAAACGGCACTGTGTCTTTCTCAAGCCTCCTCAACACACAAGAAATGCAATCTGCACGAGTACAGCAACATCTTCAAGATGCAGTCTTATGCAACAAGCCTCAGGATCACGCCACTGATTAGTACTGGGCAGTATACCGGTTCACACCGAAATCTATTTTTTATTTTTTTGAGGAATTATTCATATACCGGCCACACCGGCTCAAACAGCCTACACATGTCCAGAACACCGCATGGTGGTAAACTGATTCACAGGGGACGTTTATCACTGCTGCGCATGGAACGGCGTGCAAGTAGTTAGTTGTTGAGCCTGGTGAAAACTGACAGGGGAAGTTCTGAACCAGACAATGAAGCAGAAGATGATGATCCAGAAGAACTTTTGCCGAAAACAGGAGCTGTGTCTGGATGTACTTGGGGTTTAAAGGACTGGACGTAGACCAAACAGTCACTTACTGCAAGCACTGTGGAGTTAAAGTTGTCACGGGAGGTGGTAACACCAGTGATTTGCTGCACCACCATAGCCGCAAACTTGCTATGGAGTACCAGCACCTTCCACACCATCAAACTGATAAAGCTAAAGGATGGGCGAGTCAGACGTCAGACGAAAACCCTACGACAGAATAAGTAAGCGGTGGGTCAAGATAACTAACATAACATATTCATATAGCCAAAGACATGGTTCCGATAAGCACAGTGGAGAAAGACATTTGATTCCAGATATGACATCCCAAGTTGGAAATACTAAAATAGCGAAATAGCTAAATGACGGCATGCATGGGAAAAAACGCCAAATGACACATGTTCGTCGATTTTCTAGGTGACAATAAGCTACACATGCTTATAAAAGTAAATAAACCTGACAGGTGGCAACTTCCTGCACAGTTCAGAGCATAACTTCTATTTATCTGCTCAATGGAACATACTCAATCAAACCTGTTCAATTTACATACAATAAAAAAATAAAATGGCAGTCCGCGATGTTGACACTTTCCATACCCTTCCCAAGAAACTAAACTGTCAGTGAGCATGACTGATGCTCATCTTTAAACAAGACTGATGTTGGCTTCCTATACACCAGCTTCTAAACCAAAAGGGCCGCGCCACAGCATATCGTCCCTGTCCAAAGAAAAACAGGTATCTCCAAAATAGCAACTTTACAGGAGAGGCCAAAAACCTCATTTAGTTTGAATAGAAGTCAATGGAACCAAATGTCCTTCCAAGTAGTTTTGGGCCATTACTGTGGGTCCATTCTTCATGAAATACACACACAGTGTAAACGGCAGCCCATGTGATCAAATGATGCATAGAAGTAAAAATCAACAAAACTGGAGGTACATGTTTTCCTTTGGGCAGCGACGATATACTGGCACCAGAATGTAACTGTAGCCCCATTTAAGATGGAACAAAACAGATCTGCAAAACAAGCTGGAGAGTAGGAAGCCTCCCACATCTTTAACGATCCTGGACAACTGTACGTTTCAGAGTTGTTCAGTCCAGTTTCACTCCAGACAGTTTCCCAAGCTCTGCTCAGCGTTTGACCGTGAAGAGACTGAAGAGAGGAGCAGCCCCACCTGTATGAGCATCACTCCAACAACAGCCTGTAAGTAGCAGCCTTGCTGTGTGATTGTATCCGTGTTTGCTGCTGAAACAGATCATCTTAAACTGCACTTGAACTTTGTGTTGAAGTCCAGATGGAAAGCCAGTAGCTAGTACCTAGTACTTATCTGATCGGACCTGAGAACTTCCTGGGCGTGGGCCTAATATTCTAATGAGCATACATGATTGGCATGTGTCAGTCTAACACTCCCAGCCTGTTTCACTGTGTCCATTAAGACGATATCCAGCGTTTACAGAGGGACGTGTTAAAGAAGGTAAGGTCTTATTCACATTATTGCTGGACATGCCGGATCAACGGCTGGCTGGCTGGACTGATGGACAGGTAAATAATTGGGAGGGTTAAGCAAACAAAAAAAAAAAAAAAATGGATGTAACGCAAATGAGCTGCTCATAGAGCATATCTATGTCTATGTCCACTTGCTGGGTTGTTAGCTTTCTCCATCTTGAACAGGGACAAAGAGGTTGCTGGGGAACACAGCTTGGTTAAAGCTCTGTGGGCGGGACAAGGCGCATCAGCTCTGGGATTGGTGAGGATGCTGCTTATGTAAGTGCTACCCAGGATCAGCCAGTAACCGGACACTGGTGGAAGTGACTCCGCGGACAAGCTTCGGTTCCCTGGGGCTGCGAGTATTAAGGCAGATATGGCTAGGAGCGATGATTGTTAACAGTAACTAACACTGAGAGCAACCCAACACCACGGTCACAGCACCCAGATGCCTTGACTGGCCGGGAGCGTCATTCCATATGAACTCCTGGAAATGGAAAGCTGTGCTGCTGCTGCTGCTGTTGTTGTTGTTGTTGTTGTTATCACTGTTTTGCCAGATTGCTAAATCGAGTCTTCTGAGTTTTGAAATAGCACTTCCTGTTTACTGAGCGATGCTGTGATCCCACCCTGAGCGCGCAGAGTGGCAGCACGGGCGCAGGGAGAACCCAACGCTATTTCTGACTGCATCCTCAGGATGTGGGCCCACAATTGAAACTGATGTCACGGGCTTTTTCGGACTTCCTAAAGACTTTCAGGTTGAAGGAACCTTACCAAAGAGCTGGAAGTTAGAAAAACAGTTCAAGGAATTCCAACTCAGATCTTAAAACGCTTTACGTGAGCGAGCGAGAGGTGCAACCACATGCACAGTTCAACACGGGACATGTACTGCAGCTTCTGCACCACAGTACAATACACGACTTACAGCGAGGAGGTTTTATTCATAGGGTGCCTCCTTTAGGAACTTCATTCAGGAGGGTCAGGAAGGTCATAGACCAGTGCAAACCACAGGTGGGCAACAAGTCTGTGATCATTTTCAACATGGTGATAAACAAGAAGCTTTTTCCAGTCTAGGTCCTCGAGGACACTGACCAGCTAGCTGCAGGAGTTTCGATGGCAGCTTGTAAATCTCCCCAGTAAATTATACCTGTGTGTAAAATCATCATGACAAGCATCAAGTAGAGTACAAAGTCTTAAACACCGTGGTATGGTATTTTTATGCCAAATGGAAAAAGAGGACTAGAAAAATTTATTTGTAAATAAATAAATAAATAAATAATCAATATTAAATAATCTAATGTTAAAATCTACTTTAAAATATTTACATTTATGGCATTTAGCTGACGCTCTTATCTAGAGCGACTTACAAGGTTAATCATATTACAGGTAGGCCAGTGTAGTGTTAGGAGTCTTGCTCAAGGACTCTTATTGGTGTAGCTCAGCATAGTCACCCAGACTGGGATTCGAACCCCAGTCTCCCACACGTAGAGGTGGCACCCTGAGTAGTGGTGTTACCCACTGAGCTACACCAACCACAATATGTGGCTGCAAAAACTACATACATACATGTACCTACATTTTTGCCGTTGTTCGTTTGTTTTGAGTAAACTGAAAAGTCTGGTTAGTATTTTTGTGTCAGAACTTCCTGATGAATGGACCAATAAAAATAGCCAAGTGGGGTATTATTTATAACTTTTCCTGTAAATATTTTGGATCATTTTGGAGATTTAAGGTTTTATATCGTCGCTGTCCAAAGAAAAACAAGTATCTCCAAAATAGCAACTTTACAGGAGAGGCCAAAAACCTCATTTAACTTTAATGGAAGTCAATGGAACCAGACGTCTTTCCCTACAGCTTTGGACCATTAAAGTTGGTCCATTCTTCATGAGATTCTCACTCAGTGTAAACAGCAGCTGATGGGTTCAAATGAGACATAAAAGTAAAAATGGACAAAAGTGGAGATACCTGTTTTTCATTGGACAGTGACGATATTTTATTTACATACCCAAATTTGGGTTTTTTTTGTTTTTTTTTAACGTAGATAAAATACAAAACCTAAAATCTCCAAAATGGTCCAGGAAAAGTGTGGCACACTTTAGGCCAAGATCTTCTCTCATAACTGTTATTAACAATAGCCGGCGTCAGGCAATGCACTCTGAGCCACCCTGTATAATAACCAAGGGGGCTTCTAGAGGCTTTGGACGTCTGGTTCCAATCACCACCACTGTAAGCAACTCTGACTCTACAATGGCACATTTTACATCAATCAACTTTGAACGACCTCTCACATCTTCGTATATATGATTTATAAACTGCGTAAATTCCCAGTTTAGCATAAAAGGTACCGTAGGCTCATTTATCACTCTTCCAAAATGGGAAAAATGGAGCAAACTAACCCAACATGCCCTATCCTGAAGAGAACCGCCCGACGCTTTTATTATATGAGCCTAATATTCACATAACATGTCTCTCTGTGATTTTCACCCCCCTCCCCCCTTTAATAACTTTATTCCGCGGCGAAATTACAGCGATGCAGATTGTTTCCAACAAGCGCTGTTGATTTTAACAGGGCTTCTTTGTATGGGGCCCACACTCATTCAGTCCTTCAAAGCTGGTGGAGGGGAAGTGGGGAGCGGGGAGGGGAACAGGCAGGGCTTCTCATGAATGGCTGGCCTGTTTCCATCCTCGACTACAATCAGCACCGCCTTTATTAGCATAATGCTAACTCCTGCGCTGGCGGGGGTTATAAAGGATATCCATTAGACGTCGCTGTTGGTTATGCAAATCAGGAATATGTTCCTAACTCAAAGACGCTGCGGGATGGACGCGGTTTCAAGAACACATCAACACCCACATAGCGGAGGGGAGGCGGGGGGGCATATGGTGGCCTCACGCTCAGGCTGAAGATGACAAAACACAATATTGCAACACAATGCAACAGTGATTTGGTTGAGTCATGGTGTATACCAGCCTGTGAAGCTTCACTCGATCAGTTATTACATAATGAACATCGTGTTCAGGTTGAGAATCCGTGCACTGGTTTTATAAGGGAAATACCTTTGGGCCTTTACGAGCTAAATGTGCAATAAACTGCAGCTTAGCTAGATTAAACAGCTACTGTAGAACGCACCACTCATAATACACTCACACGGGTGATAAAAGCTGGATTATCAGTGGACCCTGCCACTCTCCACGTTATGGCAATGAACGCTGTCGAAAGAGTTAAACCCGGGTTATCTTCACGGCAGCTCCCCACGAAGCCTTTCTTCCTAACCTAGATCCAGACGTCCCACTGATCAGATTCAAACAGAAAGAGCAGTGACGAAGGGGCTTTAGCTAATTGGGTTTATCAGGCCCAGGGTATTAGAGCTATAACAGTCGCACAGTTGTACTTAATGCAACAGAGCAAAGCTCCGCAAACAAGATCAGAAAACCCAAATTTAGATACACAAAGCCTTGAAGTGAACAAGAGAGATACAATCGATCCTGTGAAAGATCCATCTGGAGTCTACGGCCCACTGAGAAACAGTTTTCAGAGTGGTCGTCCTCCCTTAAACCACAGCACACAGGACAGGTTTATTATTAGAGCTGAACTGACTCGTGCAGAGGTGTACTAGCACTTCCTATGGACCCTGTATTCACAATATAGAATACAGAAATGCACTTATAAGTCATTACTTAGCAGGCAGAATCCTTAATAATGGCTTATAATCCCTTACTAACCCCTTATTACGCATACATAAGACTATATAATTAACTTGTGTACTTATTATTTACACACACATACATACATATATATACACACACACACACACACACATACATACATACATATACATACATATACATACAGGGGTTGGACAATGAAACTGAAACACCTGTCATTTTAGTGTGGGAGGTCTCATGGCTAAATTGGACCAGCCTGGTGGCCAATCTTCATTAATTGCACATTGCACCAGTAAGAGCAGAGTGTGAAGGTTCAGTTAGCAGGTAAGAGCACAGTTCTGCTCAAAATACTGCAATGCACACAGCATTATGGGTGACATACCAGAGTTCAAAAGAGGACAGATTGCTGGTGCACGTCTTGCTGGCGCATCTGTGACCAAGACAGCAAGTCTTTGTGATGTATCAAGAGCCACGGTATCCAGGGTAATGTCAGCATACCACCAAGAAGGACGAACCTCCACCAGCATCACGTAGTGACCTGGCCACTATCCTGCAAGAAGAATGGCTTAAACTCCCTCTGACCACTGTGCAGGACGCAGTATATGTCATTCCCAAGATGAACTGACGCTGTATTGGCCGCAAAAGGAGGCCCTACACCATACTAATAAATGACTGTGGTCTAAAACCAGGTGTTTCAGTTTCATTGTCCAACCACTGTGTATATATATATATATATATACACACACACACACACATACACACATACATACATACATACATACATACATACATACACACACTTAAATGATAAACCCAATAGAACATATAGGAACAGTTGCACCCACAGGTATGAAACTTGGTGGGTAGGTTTGACATCGTGAGACATGCTAATGATTCAACTTCCACGCTCAGCCGTGCAGGTGACAAACAAGGACGGGCCTCATCGCTGTACCTGACTGACCCAACAGCCACGATTACGGACATAGCTGCAGGACCAGGTCTACGTGCACACTGGCCGTTACCATAACTGCCCTTACCACCACATCAACGTCACCAAAGACTGTGTCGTGCCAGACTGTCATGGTGTGACTCACCACGACGAGTCCCGCTTTTGTCTTGGTGGACATGACCAACGAGTCAGTGTGTGGAGGCACCGTGGTCAGATTAATGTTTTGTTGTCACACGTCACATGTCACTCCTACCGCACCATCTGCAGGAACTGTGTGAGAACATTCAGGCTGCATTGGGTGTACTATCACAGGACACCATGCAGAGACATGCAACATGGCAGCCCGACGCCATACTGAGAGACACTGCATTAATCAAACTATTTTTAATTTGGTGGTTAACAGGTCTATTAATTAATCTATTAATCTAACTCTATTATTAGGTACATAAGAGGCAACCTTTATTCGTTCGTCTAATGTTTACTTGTACCCTTTTGCATGCAAAGGCATCACTACAAGCCCATAAAGAGTTTATTTTTAGTCAGAGTCTTCCAGGAGATGGTACCCAAGCAGCAGTAACCACCTGTACGTATTTGAGAATGAAGCACATTCTGTTATCAAGAAACCACAGGTCATAAAGATAAGGCTATGTTGGTGTAAGCATATCTCATCCTATCTGATAGCACTGTGTACTGTAGGGAAAGCGATAGCTGCGTCTCGGCCTCAGGAGCGGACGCCGTACATGCCTGTCGTGACTGAGGCAGAATTACTGTGTGTGGTTGAAGATATGTAATGGGCTGCAAGTGATCATTATCTTGCTTACATGCTTTCGCCAGAAGGGCACTAAATCGTCAGGCAGTGACATGTCCACTCCACAATCTTTCCCCCAGCAAGTCTTAACCTGGAAATGCGGGCAGCGATCACGGTGTACGACGCTAATGTGGATCAAACGTCAAGGTATTTGAAAACCTCCCGACAGACGAGGTCAGAAAGTACCGTGGCTTCGTTGGTCATGCTGCGAAAGACGGCAGGAAGCATCGTTATGTAACACCAGACTCACCCGTGTGAGGAGCGGACGGTGAGGGCTGGAACATTCGCTCCTTTAATTGGATAGAGTGCCACTGTAATTGAAAGAGTGCATTTGTATTAACAGCCCTCACCAACCACAACTCCGTCTCTCGGGCTTGGCTTTAGAGGTGCATACCTAATGTGCCCCCCACCTCGTCAATGGAGGTCTTCAGTTTCTGTGTGTGGACATTTTAATAGACTGGGGAAGAAATAGAACCTACAGTATGACCTGCTTAAAAGGTAGGGTACGCTTTCATACACCTGCAAATTCAGCTACTTCCTTCACACTATGGTCTTTGGCCACGCCCACATGCAGACACGCCTTTTAGCCAATCATTAACATCTGCTCTGGAGCGTTTTCCACACATGGAACGAGACACCCACTGCACTGTAGCACCTCTTCCCAATCTATGGATCCCATCACTCACCCCGCAGGTATTTATAGCCCCATTATCCTCGTGCAGCGCCATCTGGAGGAGCCTGACATTACTACCTCCTGTAACACCGAAGGTGACTCATTTATCGCCCAGTGAGATTATTTGGATGGAGCTCTGCTTCCATACAGAAACTTGCTTGGTGAGATAATAACTTGAGAGCTTTTATATTGAGATATTGAGACACACTCGAGTCACATTATTATGACCACCAGCTAATACCAAGAGTAACCACTGTGGGCAGCACAGAGGGCAACTAGATGGGCTGGGAGTGACTCGGTAAGGTCCTGGTAGGTTGTCACAGGTATCTGGAGCCATGCTGACTCTATAGTGCACAGAGTCAGCATGGTGGACGGTGGGTAGGGCAGGATCCATAGAGCGAACACGGCAATCAAGGTGGTCCCAGAGATGCTCAACTGGGTCAAGTCTGGGAAATCAGGGGCCGGGGTGATACTGGGACCATGCTCTTCCAACCAATGCTGGACATTCCTAGTTGTGGCATGTGGCATTGTCTTGCTGGAAGATCCCATACACCCAAGAGAAGATACTCAGCATGTATGGGCGTATATGTGATCTGTAAGGATGGATTCATACCCAGATCCTTTGAGACCACCTTCTACATGGATGGACTGGCCCAGAGAGTGCCATGAAAATGTGACTTCCTTCATGAGCTCAGCGCTGCCTCCATCCAAAGTCACAATAATGTGACCGGACTGTGTTTATATTGTGATACTACATTTCTGTGATATCACACAGCCCTATCGCAGCAGCTGAGATCAGGTCCCTTCCTCCTCCGCCAGGCCACAATAAGTCTTCTCACGCCTAAACCAGAGGAGGGGTGGAGGAAAAGAGGGGATAAATATGAAAACTAAACGGTCAGAGCGTCCAGAGGCAAATGGATTAGTGAGTGTATCTTACATTCCAGGGCTTCTTTCCATTCGCCTTTTCTCTGTCGGTGAACGTGAGCGGTCACGGGCTAAGCGGAGGCTCAGAGTAGCCATTACACAAACAGGGTTCATTTTGAGGTGGTCATTCTACACCTCCAATCAGGCTTAAGACTCGCTCACAGGAGCCAAAACAAGGAGGCTGGACATAATACCATTTCAGCTACAGAGAAAAGCAGAAGGGGATTCTTTTAAAAGAGGATTTTTTTTAAATGTCTGTATTTTCATTTCGACAATTTTGGCCTTTATTTTGAAGAGCCTTTCCACCACCACCCAGGGGAGTTTCACAGTTATCGATATTTGGAGATGAGATGTGAACAAAGTCCTTTAGAGGTGTTTCAGGTGAAACTGCATCAACTTGCTGGCTCGGTTTACACCGATGGTTACAGAATTGAGTATGACGCAGGACTACATGCACACAGGCCGTGACGATGACGGTCATTAACACCACGTCACCGTCACCAAAGACTGCAGTGGTGTTGTACCAGACTGTCATGGAGTGATTCAGTATGGCAGCGGGTCATCTTCAGTGACGAGTCCCGCTTTAGTCTTGGTGGAGACGCCCAACGAACCCGTGTGTGGAGGCACCGTGGTCAGCACCGAGATGAGCGGTTTGTTGTCACACGTCCAGAAGGCCTGGTGTCACTCCACCTCCACCCCTACCGCACCATCTGCAGGAACTGTGTGAGGATATTCAAGCTGCATGGGATGGATTATCACAGGACACCATTAGGAACCTCTACAGCTCCATGCTGAGACGTCTGGCATGTTGGGTTAGCGGGCCAACACAACACTGAGTGACACTACTTCTGTATGCATAGCTCACTAAATATCGCCCATATGCAATTTCCTATAAGCTTCATCCTTCTGAATAGCACAGCAATCTGAGTCTTCCTCTTGGCTGCAACCATTTTCTCAGATGACGAGTGTCCATCTACACCCACATGGACATTTTTATCTGCTCACTCCAAAAGAATATGAAGGGGAACTATCGTTATTTATGACGGCGGAGACACTGATAGCGGTACATTCCAGAAAATGAACGAACACCATAAACACATGGTGCTACACAGGTCTGCACCACCATAAAGACCAGGAAGGAACACGACCTCATGTGCACAGTGTTCTCACTGGCCTCCTGCCATTGTTCGTGATGGAGTGGAATCCAACACCAGGCTCATGTGTCTACGCCGCTGCTGCTTGGCTGTGAGCACCAAGAATCCAAAACCTACACAGCCTGTGGGACTCAAAACAGGTCATTACCGGTAAGTGCAAGTCATCCAACACGACGGAACGAGGATGAGCTCGTCTAAAAGGCCGGTTCATCGAAACGCTGGTGATGTAGTAAATCACGAATGAAAGCTCAGGCTGCCAGAGGGCTTGATGTCAGGCTAACTGGCAACACCAGCTTCCGCTGACAGTTAGCCATAACTGAGCATCCCCCTCAGTGGAGGATATGACCGACGTAGCCACCCGTACCGAGGGATGGCGCACCGAGGGCGGGTTCACAGAGCTTGTTTGTGGAGAGTGGCCTACATCCTGATAGAAGGAGCTCTTTGTAAACAAGGCTTTGCCCGGTGCGGGAGGAGCACAGTGGGGTTCCTAGACCTCTTAATCAGGTAATTAATCAGCTCATGCTTTGATCCACACACACCAGACTCAAATAGGTTCGGGCACAGGAAGGATTACCGGCATAAGCAGAGCCGGTCTCGCGAAGCTGACCCGAGAACAGTTCTGCCTGAAACTGCCAGGTTCACGTCTCCAGCCTGAGATCAGGGCTCCGCCGCTATTAACTCACCACTGCTTTTTCTGCACACGCACCCCACTCGCGGTACCAATCAGCGTCATGGAATTTCGTCAGGATCCTTTTTCCCCCCTTGCTTTTTTCTTTCCACCACAAAGAATGTCTCTGGCACTTCCTTTGCATTTCACGAAGATGAATTCAGGGTGATTTACATTTCACTAGCCTTGACATTTCTGTAATGATATTGGAAGAATGCGCGCGCGGTCTGGGGTCGCTGTTTGCCAGGCGACTGTGTACAACACGAGGCGTGTAACTCCAGTGATGCAAAAACCTCCTCGGCGCTCTGCATTATGCAGATCCCCGGCATTCCGCACCGAAGGGCAGAGCAGGAGAAAAGACGAGGCGTTGTCTCGCCTCCCGAATGCCTTAGAAATATCTGGCGGAGCTGCATTAAAGAAAGATGAGACCAGGATAGAAGCAAAAAGCATAAGACGTGCGGGGCTGCTGGGGCTGCACGACGACAACACGAGCGCACCATCAATCCTCATTCTGAGGAACTTTAAAACTCACTTATTTAGACTTTCAGATTTTTGATATTCTAGATTTTCCTATCATCAGCCTGGTGTCGTATGTGACAAATAAACTTTGATATGATTTTATTTGTGCGCACAGATACTGAACAAAACCACTGTATTTACTGTTTGACTGTGTCTCTATCAAAATGTAGCACTGCTGTTTCTTATTTCTCTATTCCAAATAGCCAGAGGGCTTAAAATATAAAACCAGGACACACTGCAATGTAACAGCATTGTCATATCGCCCACCTCTACTGTCAGCTAGTTATTAATAAGCCAGGAGGCTGTAAAAATAAAGAAGCTAAGGACACAACACCACCTAATATCATCACTGCTCAGGAGAGGGCAAACACCTTCTCTACCAAGGTAATGTAATTAGATTCATTTTCATTAAGTCACATTATATTAAATTTACATACAGTACAGTCTGTTGTACACGTATTAAGATTACTGAACTTATTTCTAGACATTTTGTATTAAATGTTTGCTTTAAATGTTTGTTTGTTTTTTTTAGCAAAATGATCTGCTAATTTAGCAAAATAATAATAAAATAAAAAATAATAATAAAAGATTTAAATCACTTTTTTTTTTTTACTTTTAACTGAAAATGTGTCAGGAAATCATGATAAACAGCCTTAAAATACACCAACAACAATAATGTTAGAAATATTAGATATAATCACAGTTCTGATCAATTAACTTGGCAAGACATCGTTTAGTTTAAGTGTAGTAATGTAGTTATTGGTCCATGGATCCTAAATGTTGACACCATGTAATGAGGAGCTGTTCCAAGGATCTGGTAAACTAAAAACAGAGTAATAAATAAATAAATAAATTAATAATTGTACCACAGTGTAAAGTACAGTGTTGAATAGTGACTAGCATGTTAGCTTGGGCTTAACGTATCAGTTCGTGGCAGATGTGTTTGATCGGGACACTATGAAACAGAGCTACTGTTTCAGAAACCGTCCCTTCATCATGCTGAACATCCAAAAACACGTATTAACATTTCAGCCACTCCTACGTGCATTGTATCAAAAAATGACAGCATGTAATCGTTAACACATAGCAGCTCAAAATTCCCCAAGAACCGCCTTAAGAGTTACATTAACACTGTACAGGTTACTACTGCACATAACCCAACTCCAACATTAAAATATCACGTGACTCCAGACTATTTATCTCTACGTCAAGTTTTTAAAACTCAAACTTTCAACTTTCAATTCAAAATGTTCTGTCTAGGGGTGTGAGGGAATATCAGAAACAGGGTTTTTGTACCTATACCATCATGATCTGTGATTCTTTATCCATTTTCAGAAACATATCTTAATATTTGAATAGTACTTAAATCGATAGTTTACAGTTGGTGATTTGTGACAGACGACGGCCCAGTTTATGTTGTGTTTAAACCCACAGCTGCTAGAGGGCACTGTTCTTGGTAGCTCAGTGGATAACAACACTACCTGCTAGAGACCCACTACCACACGTGGGAGACTGGGGTTCGAATCCCAGTCTGGTGACTATGCTGTGCTACACCAATATAAGTCCTTGGGCAAGACTCCTAACCCTACATTGGCCTACCTGTAATATGATGGACCTTGTAAGTCGCTCTGGATAAGAGCGTCAGCTAAATGCCATAAATGTCTCACCACAAAAAAAAATGTCTCTTGGCTGTACTTCAATGTAAAGAGGTAGCGTGAGAGCGCACTGCTAACGTTAGCATTAGCACACCAGTGCTAATGGTCGTGTGTTACTATGACAGTTTTCCTATAATTCCCTATATATCGAATCGCAGCCCCAGTATCATGATCCACATCATATCGTCCGGTCCTTACCGATGCATGGCCTTTAAATGTACTCCTGAGTCACCCGAGGATGGGTGGCCATCGTGTTGAAGCCACTCTCGACTCAAGCTGAGCGCCCAAGTACAGCAGTTCAGCTAGGGGCCGCACGGCACAGACAGAGAGACTCTCATTAATGCCTTTCATAATGTAACCACTGAGGCCTAGCTTACCATCTCCACTGATGGACAATTCATTATACATTCTTACAAGCCAAGAGACCTTCCCTATACATTTCGCCTCACTGGCTTCAGAGGCTGAGGTGTCCTCCCATTGATGGAGATCAGAGTAACGGAGTCACGAGCAGATCAGAGCAGAAAGAGATGGGAGGAGATCAAAGTCGGCTGCTGACAGCAAAACACGGCCGTGGCGCATCGCAGACATGAGCGGACTCGACCACACGATCAAAAGAAAATCCAGAAGGGACGGGGCTCGCTAAGCACTCCTGTAGCACCAAGTCAGCTAGCATCAGACGCACTCGGACCTTGGGACAGGCACGAAACGCACATTCATATTCAGGGACGGCTCCTTCACCTTCGTGACCCTGAAGCCTAGGCGCTCGGCGAGACACGACCTTGTGCTGGGGAGATAAAGACTACAGAGACAGTCTGCACAACATGGACGCAATAACATACTCTGATCCGATTCAAAGGGGAACTCCACCCAATTTTCAGAAACCTCTGTGTAATTTAAACATTGTGATGTAAACAATGTAGACAATGTCACTTACTGTGATCTGATATAGAAGTGCTATTATTTTTTTCTTTCCACAGGTTACACACACACACACACACACACACACACACACACACACACACACACACACACATACAGGGGTTGGAAAACAAAACTGAAACACCTGTCATTTTAGTGTGGGAGGTCTCATGGCTAAATTGGACCAATCTTCATTAATTGCACATTGCACCAGTAAGAGCAGAGTGTGAAGGTTCAGTTAGCAGGTAAGAGCACAGTTCTGCTCAAAATATCACAATGCACACAACATTATGGGACATACCAGAGTTCAAAAGAGGACAGATTGTTGGTGCACGTCTTGCTGGCGCATCTGTGACCAAGACAGCAAGTCTTTGTGATGTATCAAGAGCCACGGTATCCAGGGTAATGTCAGCATACCACCAAGAAGGACGAACCTCCACCAGCATCACGTAGTGACCTGGCCACTATCCTGCAAGAGGAATGGCTTAAACTCCCTCTGACCACTGTGCAGGACTCGTATATGTCATTCCCAAGACCAACTGACGCTGTATTGGCCGCAGAAGGAGGCCCTACACCATACTAATAAATGATTGTGGTCTAAAACCAGGTGTTTCAGTTTCATTGTCCAACCCCTGTACATACATACATACATGTGGTGGATATTGTTGGGAGTGAAGTCACTCGATAGCTAGCTAGCTTAGCCAGCATGCTAACCACCAAATAAAGCTAACCACGGATGTAAGAAATTTCCATAAAAAAATTCCATACACAAATATGTCTTTCCTGGATCTTGTACACATGCCCCCACGACAACGTGAGCCACCTCAAACACAACTACAATAGAGAAACTTGGGGCGACGTATGCGACTTGTTGCCTGCTAGTGTAAACAGAGGGCAGGAACACTGCAGTACTATAAACAGGGGACAGGTTCGGGGGTTTGCTATGAATGCCACTGGCGGAAAACACCATTGCGGCCCAACCTGCATGGATTCTAGACCAAAACCATCTGACAAAACTATCGTGAGATAGTGTCTCAGGCATCAGCCATTTCATTCACAACCACTGCGTTCAAGGCCAGGCATCTGGTTCCCATCACCACCACCACCACTGTGAGCAATTCCACCTGTAGGTTTTTGTAGTAGAGAGCCCTTCACATCAAACCACACTGAATGACTCTCATTAATGTATTTAATACTACCAAAAAGTTGATAAGTCAGTGGAGCACCAACCATCAACCAGCATAAGGTGTGCAAAGAAGCTGGAACAGACAAAAAATTCTCTTTTTAAAAAATCTAAATTAACTAAAGACAGTAAAAGAGAAAAATCTAATCACCGAGTAGAAGCAAATCAAATTTAATTCATGAATCTGAAATGAGCCGAGTGCTTTAAAAATGTGATAGCAGTCTGAGAACACAGCCACAAGCGAAGGGTTCCCTGGAAGACCAGCTCTGCCCACATCAGCTCTCAATCTGCGAAAGCACAGATACAAAGAAAGAGGGGTCTTACCTCTAAACCCAGGAACAAATCTGAGCACGAAAGAACCAAACGCGCTGGTGTGAGGCTAACCCTCTTTAAGCTGCATTCGCTTAAAGCAAGCTTCAGATTTATCTCGCTGCAAACAGCCTCTGCGCTCTAACCGAAGTCCTACTGGAGCATTCAAATAAAAAGATGGTCTCATTGGTGCACATTATTAGATTTTCCTGCCAACAGGCGAGTCGTTGTGCACACGTTTATAGACCAGCGATGGAAGGAGCCACTAGCAGGCCGACCTCAAATCAGTTTACATTCAAAATCCTGGAGAGGCATTTAGACCGTCTGTTTATCTTATGCAGTCAAAATACCCCTAATTTAACCTAACGTCCGCGTCTAAATGACTTTCATTAGGCCAGGGGAAAAAAAGTTCAGCTGCACATCAGCAAATCCTGTATTCTTCATTCTTCATGTCGTTTATTATCTACACGAAGGTCCACATAACATTCATCTGGCTCTAAAAGCCAACATCAGCCAAAATTCATTTTTACATGACCATCTATCAGCCTCTGAGAAACAAACAGGCCACTTTGTTACTGCGCCTTTAAGAGTGATATGTAAATAAGCTCTGCTCTGATTGGCTGCCCTGTATCGCAGTTCATTCAGAAAGCAGTCCAGTCTGAGACACCCCTTCCCCTGCCTTCACAGTGGCAAAGACTTATCGCCTCTTGTTACCCAAATCGCTGGGTTATCACCCGGGGGTGTCTCTGAACTCCAGCAGCTGTGGTTTCACTGACGCCAAGCACAAATCTGATACGTCCCCACTAAAAATAAAAATCCTGGAGAGGAATTACACGTGTTTTGGTTATTCAGTCCCTGTGTGGCACATCAGTGCCTGTATGCAGCAAAAACATCTCCACCTTTCCTCCATCTGTAGGAGTAGGGAAAAATAAGAAGGAACCAAAAAGGAAGTGTAAGGTTTTACAGAGGACAGAGATAAAGTGCGCACACCCTCCTCACCCTCCAGGCTGTATTTGAAATATACACACTACTATACCGCACACTACAGTAGTATGAACTGCACACTGTATACGCCCCCTGTGTGTGGTATACAGTAGAGTAACAAGTTCTGACCTACAGTGTAGTATACTAATACAGTCACATGACCAGTTACCTCACATTTACCTCAGAGCTGTTATTACTGTATCCACTGTTTAGAGCTAGCTGCTGCTAACGCTGCTCAGTTCACCTCAAATACAGTTAGCCTAGCTGTTAGCTCCCCTCGGCTATTTCACTCTAAACCTGATCCTCTAAAGCGAGTTCATCTTTTATTAATCTTCAGACCTGTATATTTAACTTTCTGGGGCTCATTCTGAAGAAAACACACCCCACTACAATCACTACACAGTTGGCTGTGTTTTGCTCCCCAGCGTTACCCGCCACCATTTTCTCTGGATGAAGCAGACTAAGAGCTGGTGAGGCCGCAGTGCATGATGGGATACAGCACACCATGAAGACACGTTCCACTGTATACTAGATACTCTGACCGGAGTAGAACACCATCCAGGATCTTCAGTGCACTACAGGGTTAGCAGCAGCTGCATACTACACGGTACATACAGCGTGCGGTACGTACTAATGTAGTGTGCAGTATAGTAGTGTGCCATTTCAAATACAGCCATGGTCTGTAAAAGAATGTGCGGATACCGCTCACTCACTTACAGAGAGTACATACGTCTTTTAGGGCCCAGCATTACATACTGGATTAAAATTAGCACGTACTGTTTAAGTGTGCCCTTTTGGACGCAGCCCAATTCCTATTGGCAATCACCACATGACTTTACTCCTAAACTGCATCGCGTTAAACTCATCTCAGCTCAGCCAGAAATCGCCAGCTCTCAGAGAAAATGTATGTAAATTTGTCTTGTTGCATGAAGGACCTGCAAATGCATTCATGTTTGTGACATCACAAATATAAATCATTTCCAATGGTCTGTCTTAGCAGTTAGGTTCCATATATGGACTGTAAGCCCTGAGGAGTGATGAGCAGGGAGTTTTGAAACATGTTTATGATCACATACAAACCAATCAAAACAAACAAAAAGGGGAACTTCTGACACGGGCTCTTCAAGTGTCGGTGTCTGAATGGAATGGTGCAACCCAACAATCACATGAATGGTCAGCAAGGCAGATGATGACTCGGTGGGTTTGTTTATGAAGCGTGTTTGTAAAGGCTACTGCTCAATCATTATCACACTCCCGGCCTCTGGAATAGGGCCCTGTTGTTGCATAAGGCTGCGATATAATACATTCCTTTGAGGAAAAGACCTATCGCACCAGAAATCAGGCCTTCAGATTCACAACAGCGCTGCTTATCAAGCGAGCACGCTAACGAATTCCAGACATTTCTGTTAGCATATCAGACGCTAACGCAGAAGGAGTACTAACAAACCACAGGTATTCAGACACACATATTCTGACGAATGGACTCTTTTCCACACCAATCATTAGAGGACTCATCTTCATGGAAAACCACATTTTACTGGCTGCTTGGAGAGAAGAGTTTGACGTATGAACCCTGTACCAAAACATACCAATCCCTTCCCAGCGATGCACCAGTCCGATACTCTGGATTGGACTGGTGCTGATAACGACCTTCGGGTTCTTAGCCAGACGTCTCTGATCCGCATTCAGTAGCATCTCTTACTTATCAAAACATGATCATCAATACTCATTGTTTTTTAATTAGCAGAACTTTATATATAACGATATTTACACCAGGATCAATAAATGATGATTCATTTAGACTGATATGACCAATATTTATTGAGCTACACATACAGAAGTAGTGTCTCAGTATGGCGTCGGGCCCCAATATTCGCTAACCCAACATGCCAGACATCTCAGCATTGAGTTGTAGAGGTTTCTAATGGTGTCCTGTGAGAATCCATCCCATGTAGCATGAATATCCTCACACAGTTCCTGAAGGTTTTAGGTTAGGTTTGAAAGTGGACCTCTGGGCGTGTGACACGAGACAACAAAGCATTGGTGGTGACCACCTGATGCTAATTTTATGCATTGTAAGTATTAGGAAATCTGCATTTTTGCAACACTATTTTGTAAATTATGAAAATAATATTCCACTCTTTTTGAGCACAGTCATTTCACTGACTACATCCGAAATAATGAACTCCACACGCACAAATTACGAAATCCCACAAGACGTGCTTGAGTCTTACCACTGTAACTTGGGATTCGCTTGTGACTTGCACACGTATGACTTGCTCCCAACCCTGCTGACATCACTTCCCAGGTCATGTGGTCCATATATACAAAACAAAGTGTTTTGAACAGTCATGTTTTGTGATCTCATGAAAATCCAGCCATTGAAAAACCAAAATCACTTCATACACTCATCATCAAAAGAATAGCTGAACAATATCACAAATAGCTGCACCCTGAAGGAATCAGCCGACAGAAATGAAACTTGGTGAGTAGGTTTGACATCCTGATACATGCCGAGGTTTACAAAGTAGAAGAACCAAATGCACCAGCACAATGTCAGGATGTTCGGTTCTAGTCAAACCCAATGCATTCACATATCAGGTCATATAAGCATTTCAGCCTGGACTGCTTTGTGAACGAGGGATAGCGCAGGGCAGCCAATTAGCTCAGCACTGAGCTCATTTGCATACACTCATCATCAAAGGGGATTAAGCTGCACCCAAAAGGAAGTGTGGGACTGCAGTGCGGTTGGGGAGGAAGATAAAGGTCACCAGGAACAATAAATGATGATACATTTAGACTGATATTATTTATTGAGCTACACATACAGAGGTAGTGTCTCTCAGTATGTCGCTGGGCGGCCATGTTTGGTAACGTAACATACCAGACGTCTCGGTATGGAGCTGTAGAGGTTCCTAATGGTGTCCTGTGACAATCCGTCCCACGCATCTTGAATATCCTCACACAGTTCCTGCAGATGGTGCGGTAGGGGTGGAGGTGGAGTGACACCAGGCCTTCTGGACGTGTGACGACAAACCCATTTCATCTTGGTGCTGACCACGGTGCCTCCACACACGGATTCGTTGGGCGTCTCCACCAAGACAAAAGCGGGACTCGTCACTGACCCGATGCCATTGTGAGTCACTCCACGACACCATTCCTGTCTTGGTTGACGTGGTGTTAGGGACAGTCGACGTTATACTGTGTGTGGTTCTGTGTTGTGCAGCCGTCTACTTGGTGCCGGCACTAACAGGACGGCTCATGAAGGGAATCACTGCTCAATGAATGTCTCCAATCATGGCTGCTGGGGCAGTCAGGTACAGTGATAAGTCCCATCATTGCCTACATCACATGCGTGGCCGAGCGTGAGACCTGAATCATTTGCATGTCTCACAAGGCCAAACCCACCCACCAAATTTCACTCCTGTTGGCTGATTCCTTCTAGGTGTAGCTAATTATTGATGATGAGTGTTATACGACATATGGCCAGCTTTGGTATATACCATCCAAAAAAAGAGGAAGACAGAAGCTGCAATAAAATTGTATTAGGGCTCATTATTAATATCATTATAACCTATTGTGTCAAGCAGGTTCTGGTGATTCCCGGCCCTGAAGTAAAGTCTCTGTCATTAACACCCCTGGGAAGCTATCCGATGGGTATTAAGACGAGATGAACATCACTGAAAGCAGTGTTTACGTATACATGCGTGTGTGTGTGTGCGTGTGTGGTTTGTGTAGCTCAGGAGATAAACCCACTACCCGTCAGGGAGCCACCACCTCATGTGGGAGACTGGGGTTCGAATCCTGGTCTGGGTGTCTATGCTGTGCTACACCAATAAAGGTCCCTGGGCAAGACTCCTAACACTACACTGGCCTACCTGTAATATGACTACCCTTGTAAGTCGCTCTGGATAAGAGCGTCAGCTGAGTGATGTAAATGTAGATGTGTGTGAGGACACTGACTCCACATTCAACACAAAAATAACATGTGACTCCACTTACGCTGGCAGGCTGAGCGCGCGCTCCAGAGCCACGGACAGACGCTGTGGCTCAGAGAAACACAAGAGGTCCCCGAGCAATAAGCAAAGCGCCTGCAAATCACTCCGCACAGTAGAAGCCTGTTTCTCCTTACTGGAAATGGTACACATTTCACTGCGCCTCCAAAAACGGCGCGTCTAGATAATAAAAGCCACCAGATGACAGCCTGCGGATATTCCATGTGTTCAATCGCGTCCCACGACTGATAGCGAGGCAGTGCTGCTGCTGCTTTTGTTGACAGAGATAAAAAAATAATAATAATAATTAGCGCAACGGCCCAATCAGCGCCGCCGCCAAACGGCCTGCAGGCCATAACGCACCTGCAGCCCAATGACTGGCACATGTGGAAAGGAAGACCATCGGTGGCCAACAAAAGGGGGAACGGGGTCAGGGGACGGCTTTCCTAAAATAGACCCTTGTTATTTTCCTCTAAGTGCACTTAGGCCTCTCCTCCGCATTTCCCCATCCTGCTCAATACAGGAAAGACGTCATCAGTCCAGGAGGAGCAGCTCCTGGGCTTCAGAACACACCTTGGCTATCTCCTGGCGCCAACAGATATATCTGAAGCCTCGCCCAGAGGTCGAGCTGTGAACAATGCTCACTGGGGATGATGAAAACCTTCTGGGGCTGCTGACGAAAACACCACTAGAAAGCAGAGCGTCTTCACCGTGTGCTGTGATTAGGCGCCATTAGGCGGCATATATGCTGGCAGCCTATTTCACTGGAACATGCGGCTTATTATATGATGCGCTACAAAAGTGTATGCCGGAACGGTTTATAGAATAAATATAATTTCTATAATAAATAATTGCCATT